>WNGS01002200.1:30517-48247 GCA_020271785.1 Procambarus virginalis
GCAGTGGTTGGGGTGCTGGTCCTGCGAGAGAGACCCATTTGGTTGTGAAGATATATATATATATATATATATATATATATATATATATATATATATATAGATAATATATATATATATATATATATATATATATATATATATATGCAATTGACGATCACAAAACACTGATCATTTTATGCGGAAAATCCACAGAGAAAAATGAAAGGAGGTAACGTTTCGACTTTGTTAAAGCCTTTGTCAAACTAGACTGACCAAACAGTTTAACAAAGGCTTTAACAAAGTCGAAACGTTACCTCCTTTCATTTTTCTCTGTGGATTTTCCATATATATATATATATATATATATATATATATATATATATATATATATATATATATATATATATATATATATATATATATATATATATATGCAAACAAGCCTGAATGGTCCCCAGGACTAGATACAACTGAAAACTCACACCCCAGAAGTGACTCGAACCCATACTGCCAGGAGCAACGCAACTGGTATGTACAGGGACGCCTTAATCCGCTTGACCATCACGACCGGACAAAAGGAAGTGATAGCCGGAGCTATATGAACCACTTCCCCGCCGGCACTCAGATGGTAATCTTGGGCATAGCATTTTATCAAATCACCTCATTTTTTGGGGCAACACGTGAGGATACAAATGCAAACAAGCCTTAATGGTCCCCAGGACTAGATACAACTGAAAACTCACACCCCAGAAGTGACTCGAACCCATACTGGCAGGAGCAACGCAACTGGTATGTACAGGGACGCCTTAATCCGCTTGACCATCACGTCCGGACAAAAGGAAGTGGCTATCACTTCCTTTTTATATATACTTATATATACTTATATATATATATATACTTATACTTCTTATATATTCTTATATATACTTATGTCGTACCTAGTAGCCAGAACGCACTTCTCAGCCTACTACGCAAGGCCCAATTTGCCTAATAAGCCAAGTTTTCTTGAATTAATTGTTTTTCGACTACCTAACCTATCTAACCTAACCTAACCTAACTTTTCGGCTACCTAACCCAACCAAACCTATAAAGATAGGTTAGGTTAGGTTAGGTAGGGTTGGTTAAGTTCGGTCATATATCTACGTTAACTTTAACTCCAATAAAAAAAATTGACCTCATACATTATGAAATGGGTAGCTTTATCATTTCATAAGAAAAAAATTCGAGAAAATATGTTAATTCATGAAAACTTGGCTTATTAGGCAAATCGGGCCTTGCATAGTAGGCTGAGAAGTGCGTTCTGGCTACTAGGTACGACATATTAGTGATGCAGCGGCCAACATGCTGAAGCCAAAACAGCTTGGGTTTGGCATTCCACAAGGGTGTGAGGCGGCAGCCCATGCAGCTCGAGCCTTCATCGCCAACTTCACAGACGAAAAGGCCCTTATCAAGCTAGATTTCAAAAATGCCTTCAATTTGGTGCGGAGGGATGCTGTACTCCGTGCGGTTCATAGTCATTTCCCTTCCCTCTACCCTTTCGTACTTTCATGCTACAGTATGGATCTTAAGCTACTTTTTGGCGAACATGAAATTGACTCGCGGGAAGGCGTCCAACAGGGTGACCCCCCCCTTGCTCCTCTCCTTTTCTGCTTAGTCATCAAACAAGTCACAGAGGTCCTGTCCAGCGAGCTTAACATCTGGTTCTTGGATGATGGTACCCTAGCTGGTTCCCAAGACTCCCTCCTGGAGGACATCAAAAAAATCCAGGAGCAAGGTGCAGTTTTAGGCCTCACCCTGAACCCTTCTAAATGTGAAATAATATGTTCCAACCAGGGCATCGTAGAGAGAATAGAGGGTCTTCTGCCAAACATCCATAAAACTAAACCTGAAGACAGCACACTCCTAGGAGCTCCCCTGGGGTTGAAAGCCATCGATGAGGTCCTTGATAAGAAAATCGCCGACCTTAAGAGGATGGATGGGAGGATTGAGGATATTGATGCTCATGATGCACTCTACCTCATCACCAGATGTCTGTCCCTCCCCAGGTTAACCTACTTTCTGAGGTGTTCACCATCTTACAGTAGCCAAAAACTAAGTGAGTATGACCGGTTACTGAAATCAATGCTAGAAAAAGCCCTTAACTCTCTGTTGATGACCTGCAGTGGAAACAAGCCTCTCTTCCCGTAAGACTTGGGGGCCTCGGAGTTCGAACAGCAACGCAAATCGCTGTTCCAGCTTCCTGTCCTCCTTATCAGCATCCGACGACCTTGTGAAGGAAATTCTACCTGCCCACTTACATCAGCTGGCAGGTGTACATGATCCCAATTTTACACGCTGTGCCACAGAGTGGGCCTCTCGTGCAGGCCCATCACCTCAACCACCATCCCCAAAAGCCCACAGGCAATCCAGCTGGGATGGCCCCATTGTAGACAAAGTTGCTGCAGAGTGCCTGGATGCTGCATCAACACAGCACGACATTGCTCGCCTCACAGCAGTAGCAGCCCCACATGCAGGGGATTTCCTGTTAGCAACCCCAATGTCGGCAACTGACACGCGTCTCACACCACACGCCCTCCGAATTGCTGTGGCCCTCCGCCTTGCTGCCCCAATCCACACCAGATATAGGTGTATTTGCGGCGAGGTGGTGGCTGACAGGTACGGCCACCATGGCCTACTCTGCCAAAGCACAGGAGGATGGCACTCGAGGCACAGTGAAGTTAACGACATCATCAAGAGGAGCCTCACCACAGCTGGATGCCCAGCTGAGAGAGAGCCTCGTTACCTAACGCCCCGTAACTCTGATGCTCTTATTGGTCGCCCGGATGGTATCACAGTGAACCCCTGGAAGAATGGCAAGCAGTTGGTATGGGACTACACGTGCGTATCAACCCTGGCTAACACCTACATTGAACTCAGTGTTGCACAACCAGGTGGCGCTGCCACCCACAGGGAAGCAGCCAAATCCCGTAAGTATAGAGAACTGGATCACCACTACAATTTTGTCCCCATTGCTTCTGAGACACTCGGCGCCTGGGGTAAAAGTGCTACCAGTTTTTTGAAGGAACTGGGTTCTAGGCTCATTGAAACAACAAGGGACCCTAGAGCTGCCAGCTTTCTTTTCCAGCGCCTCAGCGTGGCGATACAGAGGGGAAATGCGCACTGCATCCAGGGTTCCTGCCCGCCATCTGAGGAGCTGGAGGAACTCGACAACTTATGATAACCATCTTTGTAACCTATATGTAACTCCTTTTTTGTAACAAAGTTCAAATAAAGCAAATATATATGTGTACATACAAAAGAATGGGGGTGGTAGGAGAAGAAATATTAGTGTTCAGTGAGAAACCACAAGGTCTCCTCTGAATACGTTTTATTTTCTTCTCCGAGGCTATGGGTCCCCACATTGGCACCAGAGGTGGTACCCTCACAAACTTTTATATATATATATATATATATATATATATATATATATATATATATATATATATATATATATATATATATATATATATATATAATTTACCTCATACATAATCAAATGGGTAGGTTTGTCATTTCATAAGACAAAAATTTGAGAAAATATATTAATTCATGAAAACTTGGCTTATTAGGCAAATCGGGCCTTGCATAGTAGGCTGAGAAGTGCGTTCTGGCTACTAGGTACGACATATATATATATATATATATATATATATATATATATATATATATATATATATATATATATATATATATATATGTATGTATGTATATATTGTTACCAAGGGGTGGGTTGGACTCTGCTAGCAAGGGGCCTGCTAGTGTTTCTGGAGAAAGAATAGTCAGTCTCTGACTCACGTAACTCACCAGAGTCATTTGGTCCCAAAGGTGAGGACCAGATAATGTCCATCACTGCAGGTCTATGCTCCCACCACCTAGGTGCCACTGATTCACCCTGGAAACCCTTCAGTCAAACACGGGGAAACTACTACAAGCAATTCCAGCCTTCCCTCATGGAGGAGTGAAGTTAGACTCAGACTTATCTTCAACAGCACTTACTCTGAGTCTTGCCTACCATAACAAAAGGCTGCAGGTCTCTGTTCCACACCTGCGTTTCTCTACTGTCTAACAAGGTCGCCAGCTGGGTTAATATCTCTGCACCCCAGCAATGAAGTTCAGTGGGTATGCATTATTATGCCTGAAAACCAAGTGTTGATGCACTTGCAGTGTTGAAGCAGGATCACCAGCCTAGGGTACGCGTCTATATATGTCTGTGTTGCTCTAGCACCACCAGCCACTAGGAAATT
Source organism: Procambarus virginalis (assembly GCA_020271785.1). NCBI lineage: Eukaryota > Metazoa > Arthropoda > Malacostraca > Decapoda > Cambaridae > Procambarus > Procambarus virginalis. The sequence goes on from WNGS01002200.1 coordinate 34,780, forward strand.
TCCATATAAAATCTTACTATTCACTACGCGGGGTTACAATATCACAAGGTATGCTAGTAGAGGTAATAAGGAGGCACACTCAAACACACCAGTCAAAACATATGACATTTACTAATGAAAGGCTACATGAACACATATATATAAATAATAATAGTACATGAATGGATATATATGGAATAAATAATCTGGAGATCGTCGACAGCTCTCCTCTCACGACCTCCAGGAACTCCGTCAGCTGGGCAGATTTAAATGGGGGTCTCACACCCTCTGAAGTGGGAGCCACTTCTTCAATGTTGACCTCCCCGTCACCAACTGCCACGTCGTCCACACACTGTCATCCTTAACAGTCGTAAATGCTAGCTGCCCTGCAACCTTAATACTAATGTACTAATATGTATAGTGATACCATATTAGATATTTCATGGCCTAACTAGCCTAATCAACAAGGGGTAATGGGAGGGAAAAAAAATCTACCTTTAACATTCCTGGTTCACGGTGCCTGTCCCTCGATGGTGTGAGGTTCCTACGGTTCCTGAGTCTCTCCTTGATGATCCAGTGACATGCTGCAGGGCCTCAGGTGTTGTGAAGCAATCGCGTCTTCTCCGTGCCACTCCTAATTTCAGGTCTTCCAATCCTGGTCCAACCAGTGGTCACTGAGCCAATCACTGTGTACATATGTTCCTTCCACGAGGCGTGTCCTCCTTGACCTAGAATCGGTGTCTTCCCTCCAACGTCAGTAGATGTGACCTCCAGGTATGCCCTCCCGAGTCGGCCCCGACCGACACCTAAAGTTTTGGCACTTCTTTGCCCACTAAACTTGGTTTCTTCTTGCTCCAAAGGAGCAATAGGTCTTCAGCAATGATGGTGGACTGCGATGGCTGCTTATAATCCACTGAACGAGGCTCCCATAGCCTCCAACCTCAAGAGCTATTCGACACACGACCACTTGCGTCCACAGTCAGATCAGCTCTCAGCAACGCCTCCGCTGGCGCTACCAGGGGCTCTCGGTGACGTCACGGCAGGCCATGATTGGTTGGCCGCTTCACGTGACCTCAGCCAGCTAATCGCCAGTCGGCTGGCGTTGCCCACAAAATGTCGGATTTGCAGGCAGGGGGCGCCATTTTTGTTTGTACGAAGGGCACGTCTTCATTCCTTACCTAACATATAAACGCAAATTTCTCCCCAATTAGGTGACCAATCTGGTCGCCACATATATCAAGAGACTCCCTGCACCTCAGAGAATCAGCTGGATCAGCAGATATGACTCTTAAAGCCGGAATTGGAGAGAAATTGAAGGGGGCTCTGTAACGTACCCCTTCCCGTAAAATGAGTCATATCGAATGGGCAGCACTGGAGAGGGCAACCTAAGCTCTTGCTCCCTGCATTGATGAAGTGTCACTCCTCCAGTTGGTGACGTGGCTCGTACCATCTCGCCAGTCACTTGCATTCTTATACTTCCACCTTGCGCAGGAACGGCTGGGGTGGGTGTTCCCAGAACACCTATAAGGGATCCTCCATCCATGTCCATGAGTACGCTCCAACGACTCGTTACCACTGCAAGGTTCAGTGCATGTAGGACCTCCACTGTGTTGTGCACTCTGAGATAGGTACCCATGCACTTCCACTGCATCCTACAGGTACTCCATGCTTCCTCTCAGGATCTTTTCTTCGCCAATCTTCTCTCTTCTCTGTTCCTCTTCTGCCATAAGTGTGCTGTCCCTCACAGCGACATCTGTTACCTGTTCTCCATCCAGCAACTTCCATTCTTCCTCACTAGGTTTTAGCGATGGCCCAGTGCCCTTCTGTTTAGACTGGTGCCTACCCTGGGTATACCTGTTCCCTGCTTTCTTCCTATTATCCTTCCTATACCATTCGTTCCACTGCTTTCAACAAACATCTTCTTTCCTTACACACATAAATCACAATTGCGTGATGCATCAAATGAACAAATCCACAAGGGCTGTGACGAGGATTCGAACCTGCGTCCAAGAGCATCCCAGACGCTGCCTTAATCGACTGAGCTACGACATGTCGTAGCTCAGTCGATTAAGGCAGTGTCTGGGATGCTCTTGGACTCAGGTTCGAATCTTCGTCACGGCCCTAGTGGATTTGTTCATCTTCATTCCTCTATGAGATTCTTTCCCCTGTAGACGTCTTCTTCGGTTCGTGGTTGGGCTTATCCACCTCACTGCGCTCACCCCGCCACGGTGGTTCTTCTTATCCCTGCCACTTTCTATCCAGCTGGTATAGGATGCGCTGCGTCGTGGCTCTTCCACTCTGCGCCCTCACCGCAGTTCGCTCATCCACTGAGCTTACCTTACTCACACTTTTATGTGAAGAGAGTGCGGCCTGCATCACCTTCAAAACCCCAGATGATTGTACAGCGGCACCTCGCCACTCCCCCACATGCAACATTAGGCCTAACCGCAGGTCTTCATTGGGCTTCTCCATGACCTCCAACGACCTCTCTGCATTCTCAACCTCGTTGTCGTCGTCCCTGGCGACGTTACCACTTGTGTAGTCGGCTTCTTCACCGTTACTTTAGTCGAATTGCACCTCCCCTGGCATGATTGTACCACTGCCTGATCCATAGGCACTTCTGGCCCAATCGAGTTGTATTCTGCCGCCACCAAGGTCGTTACTATTACCTAACTAGTACGCACAGCTCGTGTATCAATGGACAGTGATAAAAATTAGCCTAGGGTAAGTTCACTGTCTTTAAAAAGTAACACACAAGAGTGCCCCTATGTAGGACAAACAAGTATAATTTAAAGATCAGGATAAATAAACATGCACATATAAAATATATAACATAAGTGTAATTCAAAATTATATGCAAGTTTTCAATATAACAAATAAGTATTGACTTCAATATCACTTAGATAATAATATGACTTTATATACACGGAGAAGTCTCTTCAGGATCATTAATCTACCCTACGGAACAATAAAACTGCACACAGACTTATCGTGAAACGATGTATCCCTGACTGAGGTCTCCTCGCCACTGATTAGCTCGCGAGCGCACACCCTAAAACACCCCCCCCCCTTCCCATAGACAAAGGGGATGGAAAACCTTTGACAAAAAATAAAAGAAGTATTTTTATATCCCAAATAAATAAATGAGAAAAATAATCGTTTTAACGCCATGAACTAAAATAAAATACATAATGCAACATGCAAATGACAGTAATAAAAGTAAAACAAGTATATCAAAAGTAAATTATAAAAGCAAAAAATTACAAAAGTATGTACAATACAATAGTGCACTGTACCAACAACAATACACTAGTGTACGATACCTACATACAATACAGTAGTGCACCGTACAATCATACAATAGAGTAGTGCACTACTAACACACAATACAATAGTGCACTGTACCAACACACAATACAGTAGGTGCACCGTACCAACATACACTATAGTAGTGCACTGTACCAACACACAATAGAGAAGTGCACTTAACGAACATACAATAGAGTAGTGCACTACCAACACTCAATTCAGTAGTGCACAGTACAAACATACAATACAGTAGTGCACTGTATCAACATACAATACAGAAGTGCACTGTACCATGTACAATACAGTAGTGAACTGTATTATACTCAAAACTGTAGTGCGCTCCACCAAAACATACAGTAGAGCACTGAACCAAAATAAAATACAGTAGAGCACTTTACCGACATACAATTCAGTAGAACACTGTACCATCATACAATACACTAGTGCACTGTTCCAACAAACTATACAGTAGTGTACTGTACTAACATACAATACAGTAGAGCTCTGCACCAAGATACAATACAGTAGTGCACTGTACCAACAAACTATAAATAAGTGCACTGTACCAACAATCAATAGAGTAGTGCACTGTACCAACATACAATACAGTAGTGCACTGTACCAACATACAATACAGTAGGTGCACTGTACCAACATACAACACAGTAGTGCACTGTACCAGCACACAATACAGTAGTGCACAGTACCAACACACACAATACAGTTGTGCACTGTACCAACACACAATACAGTAGTGCACTGTACCAACATACAACACAGTAGTGCACTGTAAAAAGATACAATACAGCAGTGCGCCGTAACAACAAACAATAGAGTAATACACTCTACACATATACAATAGAGTAGTGCATTTTACCAACATACAATACAGTAGTGCACTCTACCAACATACAACTCAGTAGTGCACTGTACCAACATACAATTCAGTAGTGCACAGTACAAACATACAATACAGTAGTGCACAGTACAAACATACAATACAGTAGTGCACTGTATCAACAAACAATACAATAGAGCACTCTACCAACACACAACATAGTTGTGCACTGTACCAACACACAATTCAGTAGTGCACAGTACAAACATACAATACAGTAGTGCACTGAAACAACAAAAATACAGAAGTGCACGGTACCAAATACAATACAGAAGTGCACTGTACAAAATTCAAAACTGTAGTGCAGTCCACCAACATACAATACAGTAGTGCACTGAACCAAAATAAAATACAGTAGAGCACTTTGCCGACATACAATTCGTTAGAGCACTGTACCATCATACAATATGCACTAGTGCTTTGTACCAACAAACTATACAGTAGTGAACTGTACCAACATACAATACAGTAGAACTCTGTACCAAGATACAATTCAGTAGTGCATTGTACCAACAAACAACAGAGTAATACACTCTACACATATATAATAGCGTAGTGCACTTTACCAACGTACAATACCGTTGTGCACTCTACCAACGTACAACTCAGTAGTACACTGTACCAACATACAACTCAGTAGTGCACTGTACCAACGTACAACTCTGTAGTGCACTGTACCAACATGCTATACAGTAGTGCATTGTACCAACATACAATAAAGTAGTGCACTGTACCAACATACAGTACAGTATTGCACTGTACAAACAAACTATACAGTAGTGTACTGTACAAACACGCAATACAGAAGTGCACTGTACCAACAAACAATAGAATAACTCACTGTACCAATATACGATAGAATAGTGCACTGTACCAAGATACAATTCAGGAGTGCACTGTATCAACATACAATACAGTTGTGCACTCTACCAACATACAACTCAGTAGTGCACTGTACCAACATACAATTCAGTAGTGCACTGTACCAACATGCAATACTGTAGTGCACTGTACCAACATACTATACAGTAGTGCACTTTACCAACAAATAATACAATAGTGTACTATACCGACATACAATACAGTAGTGCACTGAACTAACATACAATACTGTAGTGCACTGCCAACACACAATACAGTAGTGCACTGTACCAACGCACAATGCAGTAGTGCACAGTACAAACAATCAATACAGTAGTGCACTATACCAATATACAATACAGTAGTGCACTGTACCGGCAAACAATACACTAGTGTACGGTACCTACATACAATACTGTAGTGCACTGTACTAACATTCAATTTAGTACACTGTACCGACATACAATACAGTAGTGCACTGTACTAACATACAATACAGTAGTGCGCCATTCAAACACAAACTACAGTAGTGCACTGTACCAATACACAATTCAGTAGTGTACTGTACCAACATACAATACAATAATGCACTGTTTGAACATACACTACAGTTGTGCACTGTATCAACACACAATAGAGTAGTGCACTGTACCAACATACAATACAGTAGAGCACTGTATCAACACACAACACAGTTGTGCACTGTACCAACACAGAATTCAATAGTGCACATTACAAACATACAATACAGTAGTGTACTGTATCAACATACAATACAGAAGTGCACTGCACCAACACAAAATACAGTAGAGCACTGTATCAACACACAACACAGTTGTGCACTGTACCAACACAGAATTCAATAGTGCACAGTACCAACATACAATACAGTAGTGCACCGTACCAACATACAATACAGTAGTGCACTGTACCAACACAAAATACAGTAGTGCTCTTTTGGGAAAATCCAAGCAGTTTTTATTCCTTTTCTTTTTATAAATACTCAAATATATACTTTAATTTTGATTTTTGTTACTTGAATATGATATTGTTATTATTTGATTATTTTTTAGTTAAACTTCATTATTGAATTATTGTTCTTAGTTAGTGAACTGTATATTCTGATTCAGCTGCTAGAACTTATCACACGCAGTTGAGGGGGTGTGGGAGTATGTCTCCCAAGATGCTCCCACAGCTGACTTGAATGGCATTGCAGTGCACAGATCTTCGTGCACAAAGCCTATCTCTCTTAATCCTGGATAGTGACCTAGCATGTTGGGTATCTCCAGAATGCCCACTTAACCAGGAACACTGTTAAAATACGTAGGCCGCCGTATGTCTAGGCAGGAAGTAGATACAGGGAGCCAAGTATATTGCTACCAAAGGGTCAGTGAGTACATGGCTGGTGCCCGCTGAGACAGAGGGGAAGGCGCCAGCAGCGTCTGACCTCTGGGGTCAACCGGCGCGATCGGAATAACAGCTATGACGTGTTCATGACGTCACTCCTGCTACTGCTCATCGAACGAGCTAATATGATTGGTTCCCGCTCATTTGCTGCAATGCTATTGGTCAATTGTAACTCCTTTTGTGTTGTGTGCCACGAGATGCCCGGCACCCTTGCAAACTCATTCACGTGAGAGAGACCATACGAAGAGGACGTGTTCTGTTCTACCGGCCAATAGACTGATCACCGTCTATCCCTCACCGTCAAGTTAACTCAGCGTCTTTGCGATATACCACACACTCGCCAGAATCACGAGTGGGAATATATTGTTTAGAAGCCTAAAGTGACAAATCTCCAGAGCGAAACAGACTGGTATCAGGTAACCCCTGGTGACAAAGATCGTTGTGAGTGACTCAGAGTGAACTAAGGCAGTGCCGCCGCCTAAGTAATCTGTGTGTGACTTTACCACAGTGTACCTGTACCACAGTGTACAGTGTAGTGCATGGTACCGCCACTCATCCTGAGCGTGTACCTCAGTACCTCGAGCGGCCGCCGCCGCCCTAGCTCCTACGTGACGTCACCACCTCACGCACCGTCAGTGCCAGTGTGTGCACGTGTGTCTGTCTGTTAAGCATACAGCACGCTTTACTCACGAAATCATCTCAAGATACTGCGAGTACCCTCCGTGTCTACGAGCGAAACCAGCTATCAGGCCACCTACGAGTGCTTGTATAAACGAGTCTGAGTGAGTGCGTAAGGAAAGGTACCTTATCTGTAAGTACAAGATCTTGTCATTGTTTATTGTGTCTGTGTTGATCTGAGGGATCAACCACAGTTCTCACCTTCTTATACCTGTCGCAGGTTATAGGTGAATCGACGGTGAATGCGTGTTTATCTGTGTGGTATCACTGCATTTCATTCGTCTGTGAATGTGAGCTTCACATACACCACACATTTAGTTATTGTGTGATTATTATTGTGTTTATTGCATATCATCATTACCGAGTATCCGGTTGGAACTCTTGTGATCCCTTTGCATACCGGCAGTTAGGTTGCCGTGTTAGTGATTGGCTGTCAACTGTGTTAAGTTAGGTGTTTCTCCACGAGTGGATACGAGTCGATTAGCCAGACGTCAAGAGTCTCGCTAATGCAACCATAGCTTTGCTGACGCCAATCTAAAGTAAATCAAGCACCCTGTGTATTAGTGGTTAAGTTAGTAAATAAACTACTGTTAAGCTTTATGCGGTGTTTCCGTTGAACCACTTCTGAATACTGCCAATATTACTCAAGCCTTCAGCTCTAAGTGTCTTCAACACCGAGTTGCCTGTAAGTCACTAAACTATAAATTTGATGAGGACCCTAGGAGTCCCTTAAAGTGTTACATCATTGAGGAGATTCCAACGACCAACGTGGAGCAGGACCAGGTGAGGCTAGTCTGAGAAGAGACCCACAAGGACTCTAACTCGACCTTGCTCCCAGGCCCTGTACGGTTGCTCTCGTATTTTCTATTTTGCTAATTCCGACAGCTTCGTGAAGCGTCTGCCACATGTACATTGGCGACGTACGCATTGCAGTCGTGACAGCAAAAAAAGAAACCCCCACAGGGGGGTGGGGAAATTTGTAGCTTAAATGACTTTGAAGTTGATACATCATAAACCACAAGGTAAGGTAATTATCAAAAGAACGCACCAAACCGGGAAGGGTATGTAGCACCATCAAAGTGCGAAATAATCAGAGGTCGCTAAATATCACCAAGAATGCCAATACGAGAACAAAAACGCATAAGGCGAACGATATCAAAAGTATCTGATTCATCTAGAATTCTATCGAGGGACAAGTGACCGTGAGGGACTGTCGGAAAGCAAGACACACGCTCGTCCTGGAATTCAGGACATTTAACAAGGATATGCACACCTTCAAGAGGGACAGCGCAATTCGGACAATAGGGAGCAGGCCGGCGCTCCATTAAGTGACCGTGGGTTAAACGAGTATAGCCAACCCGCAGCCGTGGCAAAGCAGTTTACCACCGCCGGTTACGGTGGTAGGAGGAAGGCCACGGGGACACACTACGTTTGAGAGTACGCAGCTTGTTACTAACCACAGAGGACCAACAACCCTGCCAACGGGCAAGGATGGAGGAATGAATAACAGGATAAAAGTCGGAATAAGGAATACCTTTACGGGAGATGGGACAAGAACGGATAGCTTCTTTAGCGGCAGCATCCGCACGCTCATTGAAAGAAACACCAATATGGCTGGGAACCCAGCAAAACTCTACTGATTTAAATTTACTAGAAATAAGAAACAGCCAATGTGAATCTCGATGACCACCGGATGGACAGGATTAAAGGACCCTAGAGCCATGAGGGCACTACGAGAGTCAACTACAACCACAAAGGAGGAATGATAATGAGAAAGCAAGAGAAGGAGAGCATAGAGAATAGCATAAAGTTCTGCTGTAAAGACGCTAGCCTCCGAAGGGAGGCGACACATATAAGTACGGTCAGGAAAAACAACAGAGTAGTCCACACCGTCCGCAAAATTAGACCCATCGGTGAAGATGAAAATAGAGTTGGAGTGCGAAGAAAAGTGCTCAAGGAAGAGGCTTTTCAGAATTGTAGGAGGGGTAATGGCTTTAGTAATACAAGTCAAGGACGTACAAAACTTGGGAAGGGGGACTCTCCACGGAGGCAAGGAAGGAACAATATGAGGAGAAACATTAGAATGGGAGACGATGAAGAGGAACAGGAGCTACAGGAGGAGGAAAAGTCAAAGCACGACAAAGGCGAGAGGAAGGATGTTGTAAGGATCGCGCAAGATAGCAAAGACAGTAGCGATCACGGCGGTCCTGAAGAGAGAGATAGTCAGTGTCAACATAGAAACTGAGGGCGGGAGTCGAACGAAAGGCACCAGAGCTGAGACGCAACCCAGTATGGTGAAAAGCATCAAGACGGGGAAGAGTAGAAGGAGAAACAGAAGAGTATGCAGGGCAACCATAATCGAGTTTAGACAGAACGAGAGAGCAGTGCAAATAGAGGAGCGTACGCCTATCCCCTCCCCAAGAAGTATGGGACAAAACCTTAAGTATGTTAAGGGCCTTAGAGCATTCAACTTGGAGGTAAGAGATATGGGCTGACCAAGACAAACGAGTGTCAAAGACTAATCCCAAAAGCTTTGCGGAATCCCTGTACAGAATGGGATGACCATAAATCGACAAAGAGAGACGAAGAACGACATGCTTCTGAGTAAAAGTCATTGCACAAGTCTTAGACATAGAGAACTTGAAGCCATGATCGGTGGCCCAAGACGACACGGCATCAATCGCAAGTTGAAGCCGCCGTTGAAGGAGAGGCGAATCATCACCCCGACAGCAAAGGGTAAGATCATCAACATAGAGAGCAGAGAAGACGCCAGAAGGAAGAGAGGAAAGAAGACCGTTGAGGGCAACTAGAAAAAGAGTAGTGCTCAGAACACTACCCTGGGGTACATCCTCATACTGCTGAAAAAAGGCAGAGAGAGTGGTACCAAGCCACACACGAAAGGAACGACGAGAGAGGAAGCTCTGGAGGAAGAGAGGGAGGTTTCCACGAAGGCCAAAAGAATGAAGTTGAGACAGAATATGATACCGCCAGGTAGTGTCGTAAGCCTTTTCCAGGTCAAAAAGGACGGCAACAACGGAGGTCTTCGTAGCAAAAGCAGTACGATTATATACCTCCAAGTTCACCAGGACATCCATTGGGCTGCGGCACTTGCGAAAACCAAATTGAGAAGGGGAGAGGTGGTGACAGTGTTCTAAGAACCACATCAAACGAACGTTAACCATACGTTCAAAGATCTTGCAGACACAACTAGTGAGGGCAATAGCGCGGAAGTCCTTGGGGGACGACCCCAGAGACCCTGGTTTCCGAACAGGGAGAACAACAGCATCGAGCCAGTCTTCAGGGACTGACGACGACTCCCAGACCCGATTGTACAGACTCAGTAAATACTGAAACGTGCACGGAGGGAGATGGCGAAGCATTTCATAATGAATGCCATCGGAGCCCGCTGCAGTAGAACAGCAAAGGGCTAGGGCAGACTGAAGCTTAGAGAGAGAGAAGGGATCATTATAGGGAAGGTGAAGATAAGTACAGAAATTTAAAGGATGATATTCAAGAATAGGCTTAAGAAGAAGGAAGGATTGGGAAAGATGAGAGCCAGAACTAACAGAGGAAAAATGGGAACCCAGTTCGGTCGCGACCTGCAACGGGTCCACCACAAGAGCACCATGGAGGCGAAGGCCTGGTGAGACATCGGGAACGAACTTACCCACAATCTTGTGGATACGCTTCCAGACCAGTGGTTGAGGAGTTTTGGACGTAATGGTGGAGACATAAGACGCCCAGCAAGCACGTTTAGCCGCACGGATGGTCCTACGAGCCACTGCACTCACCTTCCGAAAAAAAAGAAAAGACTTAACCGTCTGCCTGCGGCTATGTCTCTTCCAGGCTGCACGCTTACAGCAGACAGCCCGAGCACAGTCCACATTCCACCAGGGAACGCACTTCCGCGTTCCCCCGAGAGGAAGAGCGAGGAATAGAGTGGAGGGCAGCGTCAAAGACAGTGTCATGAAAAAGAAGGAGGGCGCGAGGGAGAGGCAGAATGGAGAGGTTGGATATAGTAGTACGGAGAGTAAAGAGGCACCAGTCAGCCTAAGAAAACCTCCACCTAGGGAAGGAGAGAGGAGGGCGAAAAGAGAAAAAAGTAAAAAGGATAGGAAAATGGTCACTGCCATGGAGGTCATCAAGGACCCCCGCCACCCGAAATCTAAGGAAAGGGATGACTAGCACACAGAAAGATCGAGACAAGAAAGAGAGCGAGTCCGAGAGTCCAAATGAGTGGGCCTACCAGAATTAAGAAGGGACAGGGAAGAAGAGAGAATGAAAAGTTCAAGGAGGCGACCCCGGATGTTTGTCAGCACATCACCCCAAAGGGCATGACGACAATTGAAATCACCCAGCAGGAGCACAGGCTCCGGCAAGGAGTCTAGGAAAATGTTGTTTAAGATCGGGAACAGAAAGTGGGACAGTTGGGGGGGGGAGATAAATGGAACAAACCGTGTACCATTTACGCACAAAGACACGGGCGGCAAAACAGTGGATAGGCAAGGAAAAAAGTAAGGGGACAAAGGGAACATCGGAGCAAATCAAGAGAGCAGAAAAATTATGGACCCCAGGAGGAAATTGGCGTAAAATCTACAGATGTTCTATTAAGAAAAGACATCAGCAAAGAGAGAGAGGAGAGCAACAGAGAGCAAAGAAGAAACAAAGGTGAAGAAGGAACAAAGCACGCTAAAAAAGCACATGGTCAGGATCAGGGTCAGTGAAGTCAGGGTTAGGGGACACGGGTAAACTGAGTAAAGAAGGAGGGAAAGAAGCGGGAGGACAGACCAGAGATAGACGAGCAGGGTCTGGAGGAGAAGGAAGGGGAGGAGGAGGGGCAGAAAGAGGGGAGCGCACCTTAGCAAGAGCAGTAACCGAGATGGAACCAGGGGGCTAAAGAAACCCCCACAGTAGGAACAGGGGGCTCCACTACCGAAGCAGGAGGGGAAGGAACGATAGAATCAGAGATAGGGGGTGAAGAAGAAAGGGAAGCCTTCTTACCGAGTGGAGAGGAGGAAGGAGAGGAGCCAGGTTTCCGCTTCTGACTCAAAGATACGGGCGTCCCAGCAGCAATGTACTGGGCAACAGACTCCAGCGTCTCGATACGAGAAGAAGAGCGAGAGCGAACAACACGACCATCAGGAGAGCGATGGACATCGGCCTGCACAGTCAGGCGGTGTGGAGAGCCAAGAGATGGAGGTGAATGACGGGAAGGAGGACCAGAGGGAGAGGAAAAAGAAGACACAGGAGACGTGACAGACTGGGTAGAAAGAAGGGGACCCTAGACAGAGAACCAAGAGGGGGTCCCTTCGGGACAGAACGAAGGGAAACAGGGGAGGTGGTGGTGGGCGTGTCCAGGTCTAAGGCTTGGAAACGGTTGTGAGACTGAGGAAGGTGGGAAGGACAAGGAGAGGAAGAGCGTACTACGCGAGCATAGGAGACACCAGCGAAAGAGGGGAGATGATGAACTTGGCGCCGAGTCTCAGGAAAAGACAAACGGTCCCCCGTGCTTCAAGTTGAGGACAGCCACCTCAAGTTTGTAACGAATACACGTACGGGAGAAGGTAGGGTGGGCCTCACCGCAATTGAGGCAGTGGGCCTGGAGAGAAGTGCACTCCAACTTAGAGTGACCCTAGCTTCCACACAGGGGACAGAGAGCTACAGGACTAGAGCATTTGAGGGCACCATGCTCAAACCTCCAGTACTTACTGCGAGCTGAGGAGATGGAATATACTCCTGAACGGAGTATCTGGCACCAGCAAGAATGACAGAGGGCGGAAAGGTCCTACCATCAAAGGTAACCTTCACAACTCGAAGGGGCAGACGGCGATGACCACGAGGGGGATGAGTAAATGTATCCACCTGGAGGACAGAATGACACTGGGCCTCGAGGATATGCTTGATATCCTCGTGGCAGTCCTTGAGATCCCTAACACCGGTCGCAACATGGTGCGGGAGGAGAACAGTGCCAACACTGGCATTCAACCGTGCATTCTTCGAGACCCAAACAGGGATCTCGCTAAAGCAGGATAAGGCGGCCAAGCGGGTGGCCGCATCATGAGTGTGAGGGGATGGTTCACCGGCTCACTTACAATAGTGCTCTTATGCCTGTGGGAGGCCAGTACACTTGTTAAGTGCACTTGTTAAGTGTGCGGACTTAACTTTGGTAACCAGCAACCGAAACATCTAGTGTTTGGGCTCGCATGAGAGCCCCAGTCATCAGCAGTCCAGAAATGTTACCGTGGCCGTGGTAGCATGTCTGTGGACAGAGATAGAGCAAATAGCATCTCTCATTGTATAGCTAGGGCGAGACTCTGGTTTGCGCGGGAACAGCCG
>WNGS01002200.1:62073-79391 GCA_020271785.1 Procambarus virginalis
AGAGACAGAGAGAGAGAGACAGCTGTGGACAAGGTTGCATAAGATACTAATTCACGAAAAGGCGATTTGGGAGATCATTCTAAACAAGGAAAGAGTGAGGAGTCACGGATGCTCGAGTAGGGTGTGTGTGCACAAGACAACAAAGGCCAGTGGCGGAGCCGCACCCCTAAACATGTGATGCTGAACCCCTTTCCAAGATCAAGAGGCGTACAAGGTAATCTAGGTAAATTATAAGCACTCCAGTGTACAGTGTTGGTCAAACAATGGTACCGGGAGTGTGGATGCCGAGGTCGGTTGTTTGTACCGTCAAGGAGTGGTTGGAGACGTTGCCCGACTATACGCAAATAACGGTCCGGTGCAATAACCAGAGCTCTCTTTTGGAGGTTTAAGTCCCAAAATCCCAAACCCCTCATGGCAAAACTCCTGGCATATGAGTTGGGTTGTATGCTGTATAAAATGGATACATAAATGATATTTCATATATCTTAATGTAGTACACAACACGCCAAAGACGACGTGTGGCCAGTTGGGCTATAAATAGTCAAACCACATGGTCTTTTGAAAAATATATTTAGAACCAAGGCATCTACTGGCATGCACCCACTATAATCTGTTGAATCAGCAAAGTGACGTCGACTCATTGGCATCACATCTCCCCTACAAAGGAATATATATAACCGTATCAGAATAATAACATAATTTTAAAGTTACTATTAGCTTGATCATATAAATAAACTCTTAAAGCAAAATAATCGTTTAGATTAGATAAAGACAATCTGAATCAGGCGATAAGGCTGCTCTCTGAGGCAGATGATGTCTGATGCACGCCGCCAGCTGCTGACTGGTGTACCTACCATCAGCTCAATGGTGTACCTACCATCAGCTCACTGGTATACCATCAGCTCACTGGTATACCATCTGCTTACTGGTGTACCTACCATCAGCTCACTGGTATACCATCAGCTCACTGGTATACCATCTGCTCACTGGTGTACCTACCATCAGCTCACTGGTATACCATCTGCTCACTGGTGTACCATCAGCTCAATGGTGTATCATCGACTCAATGGTGTACCATCACCTCACTGGTATACCTACCTTCAGCTTACAAGTGTACCATCAGCTCACTTGTGTACCATCAGCTCACTGGTATACCTACATTCAGCTCACAAGTGAACCATCAGCTCACTAGTGTCCCATCTGCTCACTGGTGTACCATCAGCTCACTCGTGTACAGTCAGCTCACTACTGTAAAATCAGTTCACTGGTATGCCATCAGCTCAATAGTGTACCATCAGCTCACTATTGTCCAATATGCTCACTGGTGTACCATCAGCTCAGTGGTGTATCATCGACTCAATGGTGTACCATCACCTCACTGGTATACCTAACTTCAGCTCACAAGTGTACCATCAGCTCACTAGTGTACCATCAGCTCACTGGTATACCTACCTTCAGCTCACAAGTGTACCATCAGCTCACTAGTGTACCATCAGCTCACTGGTATACCTACCTTCAGCTCACAAGTGTACCATCAGCTCACTAGTGTACAATCTGCTCACAGATGTACCTACCATCAGCTCATTAGTGTACCATCAGCTCACTGGTGTACCATCATCTCAATGGTGTATCATCTGCCCACTAGTGTACCATCTCTTCACTGATGTACCTTCAGCTCACTAGTGTACCATCTACTCACTGGTGTACCATCAGTTCACTAGTGTACCATCTACTCACTGGTATACCATCAGCTCACTAGTGCAACATCTGCTCAATAGTGTACCATCAGATCACTAGTGTACCATCAACTCACTAGTGTACCACCAGCTCACTAGTGTACCATCAGCTAACGAGTGTGCCATCAGCTCACTAGTGAACCATCAACTCAATAGTGTACCATCTATTCACTGGTTTACCATCAGCTTACTAGTGCACCATCTGCTCACTGGTGTTCCATCAGCTCACAAATGTACCATCAGCTCACTGGTGTACCATCAGCTCACTAGTGTATCATCGACTCAATGGTGTACCATCACCTCACTGGTATACCTACCTTCAGCTCACAAGTGTACCATCAGCTCACTAGTGTACCATCAGCTCACTGGTATACCTACCTTCAGCTCACAAGTGTACCATCAGCTCACTAGTGTACCATCAGCTCACTTGTATACCTACCTTCAGCTCAGAAGTGTACCATCAGCTCACTAGTGTACCATTGTCCCATCTGCTCACTGGTGTACCATCAGCTCACTCGGGTACAGTCAGCTCACTAGTGTAAAATCAGTTCACTGGTGTGCCATCAGCTCACTAGTGTACCATCTACTCACTGGTGTACCATCAGTAAGTGTACCATCTGCTCACTGGTGTACCATCAGCTCACTATTGTCCAATATGCTCACTGGTGTGCCATCAGCTCACTAGTGTACCATCTACTCACTGGTGTACCATCAGTATTTGTAGCATCTGCTCACTGGTGTACCATCAGCTCACTATTGTCCAATATGCTCACTGGTGTGCCATCAGCTCACTAGTGTACCATCAGTAAGTGTACTATCTGCTCACTAGTGTAACTACCATCAGCTCACTGGTGTACCTTCTGCTCACTGGTGTACCTACCATCCTAGGTGGTGTACTCACTAGTAAACCATCAGGTCACTGGTGTACCTACCATCAGCTCACTGGTGTACCATCAGCTCACTGGTTTACCATCAGCTAATTAGTGTACCATCAGCTCACTAATGTACCATCTAATCACTGATGTACCATCAGCTCACTAATGTACCATCAGCTCACTGAAGTACCATCAGCTCCCTGGTGTACCTACCATCAGCTCCCTGGTGTACCATCAGCTCACTACTGTACCATCAGCTCACTGGTGTGCCATCAGCTCAATGGTGTACCTACCATCAGCTCCCTGGTGTACCTTCAGCTTACTAGTGTACCATCAGCTCACTAGTGTACCATCAGCTTACTGGTGTACCTACCGTCAGCTCACTGGTGTACCTACCATCAGCTCACTGGTGTACCTACCATCAGCTCACTGGTGTACCTACCATCAGCTCACTGGTGAACCATCTGCTCACAGGTGTACCAATTATCATCTCACAAGTGTACCATCTGTTCACTGGTGTACTATCTGACCACTAGTTTACCTACCATCAGCTCACTGGTGTACCATCAGTTCACTAGTGTACCTACGATCAGCTCACTGGTGTACCATCTACTCACTGGTGTACCATCTACTCACTGGTGTACCATCTACTCACTGGTGTACCATCTACTCACTGGTGTACCATCTACTCACTGGTGTACCATCTACTCACTGGTGTACCATCTACTCACTGGTGTTCCATCTACTCACTGGTGTACCATTAGCTCACTGGTGTACCTACCATCAGCTCACTAGTGTACCATCTGCTCACTGGTGTACTATCTGCTCAATAGTGTACCTACCATCAGCTCACTGGTAAACCATCTACTCACTGGTGAACCATATACTCACTGGTGTACCATCTACTCACTGGTGTACCATCTACTTACTGGTGTACCTACCATCAGCTCACTGGTGTACTTACCATCAGCTCTCTGGTGTACTATCAGCTCACTGGTATACCATCAGCACACTAGTGTACCATCTGCCCACTAGTGTACCATATGCCCACTGCTGTATCTACCATCAGCTCACTAGTGTACCATCAGCTCGCTAGTGTACCATCAGCTCATTAGTGTACCATCTGCACACTGGTGTACCATCAGCTCACTGGTGTACCTTCCATCTGCCAACTGGTGTACCTTCAGCTCACTGGTGTACCATCTGCTCACTGGTGTACCATCTGCTCACTGGTGCACTTATCATCGGCTCACTAGTGTACCATCAGGTCACTAGTGTACCATCAAGTCACTAGTGTACCATCAGCTCACTAGTGTACCATCTCCTCATTAGTGTACCATCTACACACTGGTGTACCATCAGCTCACTGGTGTTCCATCTACTCACTGGTGTACCATCATTTCTCTGGTGTACCATCAGCTCACTAGTGAACCATCAGCTCACCAGTGTACCATCAGCTCACTGCTGTACCTACCATCAGCTCACTGATGTACCATCAGCTCACTGGTTTACCATCAGCTCACTACTGTACCATCAGCCCACTGGTGTACCATCTACTCACTGGTGTACCATCTACTCACTAGTGTACCATCTACTCACTGGTGTACCATCAGCTCACTAGTGTTCCATCTACTCACTGGTGTACCATCTACTCACTGGTGTTCCATCTACTCACTGGTGTACCATTAGCTCACTGGTGTACCTACCATCAGCTCACTAGTGTACCATCTGCTCACTGGTGTACTATCTGCTCAATAGTGTACCTACCATCAGCTCACTGGTGAACCATCTACTCACTGGTGAACCATATACTCACTGGTGTACCATCTACTCACTGGTGTACCATCTACTTACTGGTGTACCTACCATCAGCTCACTGCTGTACCTACCATCAGCTCACTGATGTACCATCAGCTCACTGGTTTACCATCAGCTCACTACTGTACCATCAGCCCACTGGTGTACCATCTACTCACTGGTGTACCATCTACTCACTAGTGTACCATCTACTCACTGGTGTACCATCAGCTCACTAGTGAACCATCAGCTCACTAGTGTACCATCAGCTCACTGGTGTACCTACCATCAGCTCACTGATGTACCATCAGCTCACTGGTTTACCATCAGGTCACTAGTGTACCATTAGCTCACTAGTGTACCTTCTACTCACTGGTGTACCATCAGCTTAGTAGTGTAACATCTGCTCACTAGTGTACCATCAGCTCACTGGTGTACCATCAGCTCACTGGTGTACCATCATCTCACTGGTGTACCGTCAGCTAAGTAGTGTAACATCTACTCACTGGTGTACCATCAGCTCACTAGTGTACCATCAGCTCACTGGTGTACCATCATCTCACTGGTGTGCCATCAGCTCACTGGTGTACCATCAGCTCACTAGTGTACCGTAAGCTCACTAGTGTACCATCAGCTCACCGGTGTGCCTACCATCAGCTCACTGGTGTACCATCAGCTCACTGGTGTACCATCAACTCACTAGTGTACCATCTACTCACAGGTGTACCATCAGCTCACTAGTGTACCATCAGCTCACTGGTGTACCATCTGCTCACTTATGTACAATCTGCTCACTAGTGTACCATCAGCTCACTGGTGTACCATCAACTCACTTGTGTACCATCTACTCACAGGTGTACCATCAGCTCACTAGTGTACCATCAGCTCACTAGTGTACCATCAGCTCACTAGTGTAACATCTTCTCGCTGGTGTACCCTCCGCATACTGGTATACCATCAACTCACTAGTGTACCTTCAGCTCACTGGTGTACCATCAACTCACGAGTGTACCATCTACTCACTGGTGTACCATCAGCTCACTGGTGTATCGTCTGCTCATTGGTGTACCTTCAACTCAATGGTGTACGTACCATCAGCTCACTAGTGTACCATCAGCTCACTGGTGTATCATCTGCTCACTGGAGTACCATCAGCTCATTTGTGTACCTACCTTAAGCTCACTAGTGTACCATAAGCTCACTGTTGTGCCATCAGCTCAATAATGTACCATCAGCTTACAAGTGTACTATCTATTCACTGGTGTACCATCAGCTCACTGGTGTACCATCTGCTCACTGATATACCATCAGCTCACTACTGTACCATCAGCTCACTGGTGTACCATCAGCTAACTAGTGTACCATCAGCTCACAAGTGTACCATCTGTTCACTGGTGTACCTGCCATCAGCTCACTAGTGTACCATCAGTTCACTAGTGTACCACCAGTTCACTAGTGTAATATCAGCTCACTAGTGTACCATCTACTCACTGGTGTACCATCAGCTCACCGGTGTACCATCAGCTCACTGGTGTATCTACTATCACCTCACAACCCGTCCTCACACAAGACAGCACATATCTGACTTAATGCTTAAAGTATATATGTTGAACGTGATTTAGTACATATGTGATATATTCCCAGTTACCTTTTTTACCATGGCCCAAACTCTTCCTCACGTACCAATTTACGTCTCACAGTACCCGTCCATCAACGTAGATAGCAGAATAGTCGTGATTGGTTCAATTATAACGAAAATTGTAGTTTTCAGGACCCACATGGGTTGTGAAATTTACCTACTATTGTCCATGCTCTTAGAATATTACAGATCCGCTACATCCTATTGAAGGCTCGTAGTTTTGTTTTGAGAAATATTAGTTGTTCTTAGTAAATTATAATAAGCACTATAAATTATTACATAGAATAACAGTGCTTCACCAATCAATATTGTATACCATAGTTTGTGCCTTAAAAATATTTATAGAATGTTTTGTAGGAACGCTAACAGAAAACGATGTTACGTTGGAATGTCTATTGGGCAGACTACGGCAAACAAGATGGTATAGTGTCTACTATAGCAACTATAGGATGGGTATATTGTCCACTACCACCTGTTAGGTGAGTAAGGGGTCCAATACCACCCACAGGATGGGTATTGGGGGGGGTCACATCCACCCGCAGGATGGGTATGGGGATCACATCCACCCATAGAATGGGTATGGGGTCCAATAACACCCACTGGACGTGTATGGCGTCCATTGCCGCCCACAGGATGAGTATAGGGTCCAGTATCGCCCACAGGATTAGTATATAGGGTCCACTGCCGCCCACAGGGTCGGTAGAGGGTCCACTATCGCCCACTATCGCAGAGTGCACTCCTGGCATTGAACGCACATAGCAGTGACACCCATAAAATAGTCAGTGATATTCGAATGAATGTTTTAGCTGCTAAAGAAAACAGATTTGAAATTAAATTCCTATGGATACCATCACATGTTGGCATCTCGAGGCATGACACTGTTGATATGCTTGCAAAGACAGCCTGTAGAAAACCAGTGGTAGAAATTGATATGGGTGTTTCATTAGCAGTGACAAAGAGAATACTTAAACAAATATCTAATGAAGATCTCACCGACCTAACAAATTCACAAAGACCTGAAAGTTGTAGCATTAAATATTATGATAGATATCGTGAGGAGACATTCACATATGGGACTAATAGAACAAGAACCCGGCAATGTGATGTTATAGTGCCCAGAATTCGCCTGGGATATAGACGTATCTGGCAGCTTTCTCAAAACTCAAATGTCGAGTACCTAAGTGAACATTTGATTTGACATTTGATTTGAGTACACAATGTGTCAACTTTGTGAAAGAGAAAACATGCACTCTCTTGAACATTATATTGTAGAATGTCCCATATTGTCTGACTTTCGCCCTCCTGGGCTGAGGTATGCTGAACTGTGTAATTACTATATGAGTACTGGAACACTTGATGATATATTGGACTTGTATCCAAGATTGATCATGTAATGTATCATTTATACAATGTATATATGTGATGTAACTATATAACCTGAGCTTGTGAAAGCACCTGAAACACCTTCAGTGATTAAGTGCTTAATTGCACACTAGTTTCTCTGTCAGCTATCTCACCCTGTCAGAGTAAAAGAGACAAATGTATGTGAATGCATGTGTGGGTATATATATGCATGTATATATGTATATGTACGTAAATATGTGTGTGTGTACTCACCTATATGTGTCTGCAGGATCGAGCATTGACTCTTGGATCCCGCCTTTCGAGCATCAGCTGTTTACAGCAATGATTCCTGTCCCATTTCCCTATCATACCTGGTTTTAAAATTATGAATAGTATTTGCTTCCACAACCTGTTCCTTAAGTACATTCCATTTTCCCACTACTCTCACGCTAAAAGAAAACTTCCTAACATCTCTGTGACTCATCTGAGTTTCCAACTTCTATCCATGTCCCCTCGTTCTGTTACTATTCCGTGTGAACATTTCGTCTATGTCCACTCTGTCAATCCCTCTGAGTATTTTATACGTTCCTATCATGTCCCCCCTCTCCCTTCTTCTTTCTAGTGTCGTAAGGCATAGTTTCCCCAGGCGCTCCTCATACCCCATCCCTCGTAGCTCTGGGACGAGTCTCGTTGCAAACCTCTGAACCTTTTCCAGTTTCATTATATGCTTCTTCAGATGGGGACTTCATGATGAGGCGGCGTACTCTAAGACTGGCCTCACGTAGGCAGTGTAAAGAGCCCTAAATGCCTCCTTACTTAGGTTTCAGAATGATGTTCTAACTTTTGCCAGTGTAGAGTACGCTGCTGTCATTATCCTATTTATATGTGCCTCAGGAGATAGATTAGGTGTTACATCCACATCCAGGTCTCTTTCGCGCGTCGTCACAGGTAGGCTGTTCCCCTTCATTGTGTACTGTCCCTTTGGTCTCCTATCTCCTAGTCCCATTTCCATAACTTTACATTTGCTCGTGTTGAATTCCAGTAGCCATTTCTCTGACCATCTCTGCAACCTGTTCAGGTCCTCTTGGAGGATCCTGCAATCCTCATCTGTCACAACTCTTCTCATCAACTTTGCGTCATCCGCAAACATCGACATGTAGGACTCTACACCCGTAAACATGTCGTTAACATATACAAGAAATAGAATTGGACCCAGCACCGATCCTTGTGGTACTCCACTTGTTACTGTTCGCCAGTCCGACTTCTCGCCCCTTACCGTAACTCTTTGGCTCCTTCCTGTTAGGTAGTTCCTTATCCATGCTAGGACCTTTCCCCCTATCCCCGCCTGCCTCTCGAGTTTGAATAGCAGTCTCATGTGCGGTACTGTATCAAAGGCTTTTTGGCAGTCCAGAAATATGCAGTCTGCCCAACCATCTCTGTCCTGTCTTATCCTCGTTATTTTATCATAGAATTCCAGAAGGTTTGTTAGGCACGATTTCCCTGTCCAGAACCCATGTTGATGCTTGTTCACAAACCTAATGTTCTCCAGGTGTGCAACCAGTCGTAGCCTAATTATTCTTTCCAGTATTTTACAGGGGATGCTTGTCAGTGATACAGGTCTATAGTTAAGTGCCTCCTCCCTATCGCCTTTCTTGAAGATCGGCACGACATTTGCCTTCTTCCAGCAACTGGGCAATTCTCCCGACATAAGTGACTCATTAAAGATCATTGCCAGAGGCACGCTGAGGGCCTGCGCTGCTTCTTTTAGTATCCACGGTGATACTTTGTCTGGTCCTACTGCTTTAGATGCATCTAGAGTTGTCAACTGTTTCATTACCTCTTCTACTGTCACCTCTATATCTGATAGTCTTTCATCTAGGGTAACCCCTTCCAACAATGGGAGCTGCTCGGGCTCGGTAGTGAACACTCCATGGAAACTGGCATTCAGTGCCTCACAGATTTCCTTGTCACTTTCAGTATATGTCCCCTCTGCCTTCCTTAGTCATGTCACTTGGTCGTTCACCGACATTTTTCTTCTTATATGACTGTGTAGTAGCTTAGGTTGTTTTTTCGCTTTGATTGCAATATCGTTCTCATAGTCCCTTTCCGATGTCCGTCTGATGTTAATGTAATCGTTCCTAGCTCTGTTGTATCTGATCCTGTTGTCCTCTGTCCTTTGTCTTTTGTATTTCCTCCACTCCCGCCTGCTGGCCATTTTTGCTTCCTGACACTGTCTATTAAACCATGGGTTATTATATTCCTTCTTATTTTTTCCCTTTACTGTTGGTATAAATCTCTCTTCGGCCTCTTGGCATTTCTGTATGACTAGGTCCATCATATCTTGGACTGTTTTTCCTCTAATTTCTTCCTCCCACTGCACTTCTCCCAGATAGTCCCTTATCCTCTTATAGTCCCCTTTCCTGTAGTCAACTCTCCTTTCCCAGATCTCTTGTCCCATGGTCACAAGTTTGAATTCCATCATGTAGTCAAAGACTAGGACACAATGGTCACTGGCCCCTAGGGGTATTTCATGCTCCAAATTCTCGATATCTTCTACGTTCTGGGTGAAAATCAGGTCTAATAGGCTCGGTGCATCTCCTCCTCTTTCCCTTGTGTCTTCCTTCACATGCTGTGTTAGGAAATTCCTGTCTATAACATCTACTAATTTTGCTCCCCACGTTTCGTCCCCTCCATGGGGTTCCTTGATTCCCAATTTATCTCTCCATGATTTAGGTCTCCCATGATCAGCAGCTTCGCTCTCATTCTGTGGGCTAGTGTTGCTGCCTTCTGCAGTTCATCTATGCATGCCTTGTTGTTGTCATCATACTCCTGTCTGGGTCTTCTACTGTTTGGTGGGGGATTGTAGATTACCAAGATCACAATCTTCCTCCCATCTACTGTCAGAGTTCCATGTATGAAGCTTGTGCACTCATTGGTAACCCGATTTCCCAGATCTTCAAACTTCCATTTCCGCTTTATTAGGAGTGCCACTCCCCCTCCCTGTCTCTGTGTCCTCTCTTTTCTTATCACCTGGTACCCTTCAGGAAAGATTGCATCTGAGATCATGTCATTAATTTTAGTTTCCACAATTGCAACTATGTCAGGATTGGCCTCGCTCACTCTTTTTTTTATCTCTTCTGCTGTGTGTGTATGTATATGTATGTGTATAAGTACATATGGAAGCTGATCAGAATTGCATTTCACCTTTGTAAATGCACATTCATGACACTTCGAACACTTTATGTAAGGCATACGTAAATCTGTGTATCTATGTATTTAGGTATGTGGTTAGCTTAGCATTTTAAAAGTAACAAATGTTCCGAACCATAATGGAAACAGACCCACTATGGGATGGGATAACCCAAGTATCGCGTTTCCAAAAGGGTCGCCCATGTTGGAAAAGACGAACGCCGAAAGAATATTGTTGAAAACATCTTGATGTCTTACTAAACCAAATTTTTATTAATCAGAAAAAAAGACAAAAACGCGATCTATCTGTAAAACGTCTACCAGACAAATATTTAAGTAAAACCGAAGATATTTGTAGTTGTATAAAAGGGCAGTTTTCATCGCTCGTCCAGCTCGAAACCGAAACTTTAAGCTTTAAGTCATATATGTGCTGTCTTGTGTGAGGACGGGTTGCACCTCACTAGTGTACCATCAGTTCACTAGTCTACCATTATTTCACTGGTATACCTACCATCAGCTCACTGGTGTACCATCAGCTCAATAGTGTACCATTTACTCACTGGTGTATCGTTAGCTCAAGTGTTCCATCAGCTCAATGGTGTACCATCAGCTCACTGATGAACTATCAGCTCACTAGTGTACCATAAGCTCACACGTGTACCATTCGCTCACAAGTTTACCATCAGATCACTGGTGTATCATCAGCTCACTAGTGTACCGTCAGCTCACTAGTGTACCATCAGCTCACTGGTGTACCTGCCATCAGCTCACTGGTGTACCATCAGCTCACTGGTTTACCATCAGCTACCCAGCAAACACAGAACGTTTGTGAACGTTTTTAATGGTGCCACAAAGGTAATACTCTAACATTTGACATAAATACGTATATCTGACGTTCTTAAAACCACTAGATATAACTAAAAACATGTATTCTTGAGATACGTTTTTTTAAGATTTATGTAAAAATTAAAAATAATAGTGAATGCTATGGAATTATAATGTTTTCTTGCTTTATATATAAAATAAAAAAATTTCAGTCAACATTTCATTTTTTTGTTTACTTTATGTAAACCTATCCAATTTACGTTCTTATAACATAAATATAACATTTATATGTCGTCAATATAACGTTATTTATACGACATCGTTACGTTATTATAATGTTATATTAACGTATAATTCCTGTATAAAAAACAAATATATATTGAGCTTTATATTTTAAACCTTGTAAAATTGTCGTAAAATTTGGAATAAGACAGTAAGCATGCTTTATTTATGAAAATATAGAAACAAATCAACAAAATCATAAACCACATGTCACCCCTATATAATTCTTTAGTTGTCTTTCCAAAGAATGTAATTTAAGCTTTGACAATCTTTCTTCAAATGACAGGTTTCTAATTTGGGGTATTAACTTTGTTATTCTTTACTGGAAGCATTCTAGTAAATTTTGAACCTTAAATTTTGAAATTAAAATAAATTGAACCCATGCACAGATACCATAATTAAGATAGGGATAGATTAGTGCATAATATAGAGAGATGAGACCAGAGTTAGGTACATAATATCTGATTTTGGGAGAGTATACCAACTCTTTTTAGCGATTTTCTTAGTTATGTGTTGTATGTGGGTACTGAAGTTTAGTCTCTTGTCTAGGAATAGGCCAAAAAACTTTCCATCTTTTTTATTGCTAATGTTTACATTATCTATCTGAAGCTGAATTGCATTTGTAGATTTGCTTCCAAATAAGATGTATAGTAGGTCTTTGCTATGTTAATTGTTAGCTTGTTGGTTGACATCCATATGTGGACTTTTTTTAGTTCATTATTAACAACATTATTTAGTGTATGTGGGTTGGGGTTAGAGTAGATGAGGGTAGTATCATCAGCAAACAAATAGGTTTCAGAATGTTAGAGACATTAGGCAGATCATTGATGTATATAAGAAATAGGAGAGGTCCCAAGATGCTGCCCTGTGGCACTCCAACGGTTATTGGTAGAGTGGGAGAGGTTATATTATTGATGGCTACACATGGTGTCTATCACTAAGATAGGATGGATATAGTCCAGTGCATGGCCTCGGATTCCATAATGATGGAGTTTAAATAAGAGGTAATTGTGATAACAGTATCAAAGGCCTTTCTCAGGTCAATGAAGAGTCCAATCAGAAACTCATTTTGTCAAGGGCAGAGTAAATTATATCAAGGAGACTAATAATTGCATCGTTGGTACTCTTTTAGGAGCGAAGCCAAACTGACAGGGGCTAGAATGTCGAATTTTACGAAATAAGAGTAGAGTGTTTGTAGATAATTTTTTCAAATANCACTAAACCTATAGCACTAGGAACATGTGTCAGTATGTCTTAATAATTAATGGAATATGAAATGAATGAAATAGTTCCCAATGAATTTAAAGCTATGGGAAGATCATCTGTTTTATGTTCCTACTGGAAAAGTATGACTTTAAAATCTTCCCGAGGTCAGTGCATAATGTTTCACATTACTTCATGAAAAATTTCGAATTTTTATCTTTTAATATATAGCCAGGCATGGCTTGCACCCTTGGCAAAATCAGTCTTGAATTCCGGAAAACGAAATCTGACCAGTTTGGGTACATTCTTCACAGAAATCAGAGTGCAAAGTTTAGTGAGGTTAGCTCAAGTATCTGGCCTCTAACCATGGACAGACAGACAGACATTTCCACTTATGGATACTGATATTTAGCATGAATTTATGAAAACTGGCAGTCAGTAAACAGATTCACGGAGACGCCTACATTAGGCTCACTTTCAACACACAGCTTATGTAGCAGAATACGACTTCGACAGGAATGTAAGTGCTTGTCAACAAGCAATCTCAGTCTCAATCTAAATTTATCTCTATCTCTATCTATCTATCTCTATCTCTCTCTGCCCATGGACGGTCTCGCTTCATGCAGGTCAACGTTCAATTCCCGACCGTCCAAGAGGTTGGGCACCATTCCTTCCCCAAGTCCCATCCCAAATCCGTATTCTGACCCCTTCCAATTGATATATAGTCGTAATGGCTGGGCGGGTTCCACTGATAGTTCCCTTCCCTTCACTCTGGCAGTAATTCCTTAATAATATCCACTATGCCACTAAGGGTATCGCTGACGTGTGTTATTTTATCCTGTGGGCCTCCTGTGCTATTATACTCATCGCTTACTCCTGTGCTGCATTATCTTACACTAAGGTTAATATTTCTACCTAAGTTTGCGTGGCAGTACAGCTAATATAAGTGGCTGACATTCAAGTAAAAGAGATAACAAATGCACTTTAGTTAAAGTAAAATTTGAAATACTGTAATTCAAATGGGATGGAATAGTTAATTCTCACCAAGAATATCCTGCTGGGGGAGCCACTTGCTGATCATCACGTTGTCAGGGAGATCCTCCAGCTCCCCCTCGTATTTCCAGAGGACGCGCTGCGGTAGCCTGCGGAAGGCCTCTACTAACACCTCACGGTATTGGACTGGCAAATGGGTTCCGATTACCAAGGAGCCCAAGTTGAAGTAGATGACGCCGGCAGTTCCTGCTCCTAGTATCCAAGATTCCACCTCCTGTCAGGCAACAGTTTACAATCAGCCTATCTATCGACGGCAGTAGTGTGTTTTTCAGAGTAGTGCTTCTGATAAGGTTTTCACTTACTGAACCAAATAGCAATTATTGCCTTTTTAAAGTTCGATTTGACTTGCATCAGATCATACAAGGAAATATGAATCTGACCAGAAACAATTCTATTTTTAAATCATTATTTACCCAGGTTTTTATATATCAATATTTATCTAAGTTTCTTCAATGATTCATGTTCTGTTTTGTGTTGTGTTATTTAGTTGTTTATTAACACACCCTTGTTATAATTTTTCTTTCAGGTTTATATTTCAATTTATGTCTGCAACAGCTTCATGATATGAAGTCCAATATCCTACATGCCTTATTTTAAAACATTTACACATTGAATTTTTACTTAAACTCACGATTTCGTGATTTTTTTTCTCATTCGGATCTTTCAGCATAATTCAAATTTTAGCCACTAACTGTATTATAATTTACAAGGCTCAGATAAAAACGTTTTTCAACATTACATGCATTTTCCCCATTTTTGGCCATTTTAGGGCTATTCAAATCATCCTGTAAAAATTTTGAATCTCTGCCAAAATTAATTTCTTACCCATTTACAGTGTCATCAGTAAATTGTCTTATCTTACTGCTCAGTCTTGTAACTAAGTCATTCAAGTAAACGGCAAGCAGCATTAGTCTAAGTACATAATCTGTATCACTTCACTTGCAATATTTTCCCATTCGGAAATGACCCCATTGTGCAGAACCTTTATTTCTGTTTAATTAAACCATGGTATTATCCAATTCAAGATATCTCCTTAAATTCACAGTAAGCAGTCTTTCATGAGGTACAGGCATTGCTAAAGCTTAGATTTGATGTTATAATCTTTCCCATTGTTGAATGTTTTATACATGCTGAAAAAGTATGAAAGTAAATTTGCTAAACATGACCAGACGTTAGGAAAGTCAAGCTGTGTATCTATATAAATTTTGCTTTTCAAATTCAACTCGAACAGGTCAAGGACGTGTTGTAGCTGACCTATATCAATTGAACAAATCAACTCACCTAGGGCAGAGGGCTGGCGGGTCGACAGTGCATGCCGCCTACTTCCACCTGTGAGGGCAGCACAACTCACCTGGGGCAGAGGGTTGGCGGGTCGACAGTGCATGCCGCCCACCTCCACCTGTGAAGGCAGGAAGGGCAGTGGTATACCAATACTAAAGTGGGTGTTCATCAGCGATAAACTCATGTTCCTCTCCAGGTCCAACAGCGGTGGCAGCTCCGGGAACTGCGCAGAGATCTGAGGAAATAGGAACCAGGCTTTAATTGCAAGTAGATCAGACACCTCCACAAAAAGTGGAGAACGTCAATTATAAACGCTCCAATAAACCCTCCAATACTTTCTCTGCACTACTTAAGGTGTTGTCCATTAACACATAATCAATGGCACCTTAAAAAATATGATTTAGATCATTCCCCAGTTTTTGTATAGTTCACACTGCAGTACTTACAGATGAATTAAACTTACCTCCTTCTGCATCCTGGGTATGATAACCCAATGCCGCCAGTAAATCGCAATTCCAATATGAGTAATGGTGTTGCGGAGGCGGTGCCAGAAGGAGTATGGGCTGGGATAATCAGTCATGTGGTTGGGAACATAGCCTGGGTGGAGGACGTTGCCCAGTACGGCACTTTGCCGGTAGTCAAACCCTGGAGTCGTGAGCATAATGAAGGGAGCCTCGTGCACGAACGGGTACACCATCTGCAGGCATAGTAAGCTTATGGCACACCTTTATCTGGATACATAGCTGCGATATTATGAACCTGCATCAATTACAAACATCGTCCACAATAAATTTGTGGCTTAAACTGACCCGAAGCTCCAGGTAAAAAGAGTCTGTAACATAACGATGTGGACAAATCCTATACAGAATGACATATAAATGTTGTTGTTGTTCTAGATTCTCGTAGCACGGGCTATTATGAGCCCGTAGTGGACATGAAATGAGATGTCAATACTTCGGGGACGTGTAGTGATGCTAGCCGGAGGTCGTGACCTCACTTGAGTCATCAGAGGTGGTTGTACTTCGTTGATTCTACTTAAATAAGGAAGAATATAGTTCCCTGTGTTAGTGGTGGAGTGAAGATTACTTGTCTGCAAGTGCGAGGAGGCTGTTGGGGACACAGTAAACCATGTCTCTTGGATTTTCGTAAATTAGAGGAAGCCTGCAAGTGAGTGTTGGTCTCACATTGGTGAAACTCTAGTTATTGTTGTGCTTTCAAGAGGAAGGAAGTAAGCAGGCATTTTTGTTGTGGAACCTGCCAAGCGACGTTGTGAACTCAAGTAGTAGATTGGAGGAACCTTTGTGAGGCAGTCCTGAAGTACTTTTGTGGATGGGGTTGTGTATGCTGAACTCTGTGGTAGAGCAGAACTCCGTAGTGAAGTGTTGATTACATGCAGTGTAGAGGAGATATACGTGTCTGTGGAATCAATTGTGAAGCATCACCGATGTCGGATAAGGACTTCGTTGTGCAGCAGATTGGGAGAAGTGCCTTTCTTGATATTTTGGAGGACCTCGAGATATGTATTGGTGGTGAGCCTCTAGGAGCAGAACAGAGGTCATGGTGACAGACATGATTGTATTATGGGAGGCTTGAATCTTATTGGCATGTAAGACGCAGTGTAAGGTGAGAGATTGATTTCTTCTTCTGTTGGGGATACTTATGTAGATGTTTCTAGTATTTCAGCCCCAAGCTGAGTTTCATATACATTTGGGGCTGAGGATACAGTATTGTTGTGATAGGATTTCAGCCCCATTTAGTGTGGGAGTAGTAGGTGGTAAGCCAAGAGTTGAGCAGCAACTTACATGGACAGTTGATGACGCCAGGATATGCTACCGGGTTGTAGCAATTTAGAGTGTTGTATGATAATGTTCTATTTTAATTATTATGTATTATGTATGTTTTCTTTGTAAATTAAATTTATATGCTAGCTGCGTTTTGCTCTTGTCCTGGTGAGGTTTTCCAGAACGTGTGTTCTCTGTAAACTATATATATATAATATAGTATATATTATATATATATATATATATATATATATATATATATATTATATATATATATATATATATGCAAACAAATATATATATATATATATAC
>WNGS01002200.1:81387-111665 GCA_020271785.1 Procambarus virginalis
ACACACGCACACACCACACACACACACAAATATATAACAATTAAACAATCAGCGTTCGAAGACCTCGTCCACTCCTCGGAGGTTGGTGCGTACCAGGATACAGCACGCATTTCCCTCTGCACTGCACACTGAGGCGCTGGAACAGGAAACTGGCTGCTCGTGGTCTCTAGTTTTCCCAATGAGTTCCTCACCAACAACCTCCTTTAAAAACTCGAGTGCACATTTACCCCAGGCGCCCAGAGTCTCTGAGCCTATCGGCACGAACCTGTAACAACGTTCTAGGTCTCTGTACTTGTGGATTTTCTGGGTCTCCCTGAAGGTGGCTGCCCCACCTCCCTCCGCTGAGCTGTAACGTAAATAGGTATCAGCCAATGTAGATGCACAGGTGTAATCCCATACGACCTGTTTACCTTCCCTCCATGGCTGCAGGGTGACTCCATCGGGCGTTTTTGGCTGTTGTCAGGTCTGCACAACTGGGGTTCCCTTTGTGCTGGACACCCAGCTGTAGCCAAACTTCTCTTGATGATCATTGACTGCCTCGTGTCTAGCAATCTTTCCCTGTGTCTTACGACAGATGAGACCATGGCTGTCGTATTGGTCTGCCCGTGCCTGGCCGCAAATACACCGGTGCTCGGTGGAGATAGGGGCGGCAAGGCGCAGAGCAACACCAATACTTAGGGCCCGATGATCCAGGCGGGTGCCCAAGGCGGAATTAGGGACTGCCAACAGGAAGTCCCCAGCATAGGGGCTTGCACAGCTAGGAGACGCGCTCTGTCCTTCTGAGAAACTACGTCTAGCAATGCTTTGGCGATGTTCTCCACTATGGGGCTATCCCATTTGGCCTGTTTACCGTCGTTTGGACAAGTTGGTCGGGTGTGTGAATTGGCGATGTGTCCCACCGACCAGCTCCTTCCACAAATTGGGATCACGAATCCCAATGGAGTTCCTTAGGTATTCTGGTAGTATTCCTTCACTAATTCACTTGTAGCACTGGTCGAGGATAAGAATGCCGGCTAACTGTGTCGCCTTGCGAATACCTATACCCCCGAGTCTAACTGGGAGCGTTGCTTGGTCCCACTGGTCATCTGCAGGAGAGGTTTAACACTTTCATAGTTATTGTCTTTAGGAGTGAATCGTATTCCGTAATTTTGGGCTGTCAAAAGAAGGAGCACACCTGAGAAATAGGTAAGTCTGGGCAAGGCCAGGCACCTGGTAAGAAGGTACAACGCATCATGAGCATCCAAAGCCCCTATTCGCGCTTCCATCCTCCTCAGGTCTTTAAGCTTTTCTTCGAGGACTACCTCAATGGCGTTCGAGCCCAGAGTGCCCCTAGCAGCACACTGTCGGTGGGAGCGATCACTTGGGCTCCTGGCAATAAGATTTGTACTGCATTTATGATTGGTTGGTTGGACGATATGATTTCACACTTTGATGGATTTAGTGTAAGGCCTAACTCCTCTCCCCTAGATTTCACTAGCTGAAGATCTCCTAGCAGGGATTCCTGTGTCCCTGCCAGGGTGCCATCGTCCAGGACCAGATGTTGAATTCGCTGGACAACCTACTTGTGACCTCCTTAGCTGCCATGCAGAAAAGAAAAGGGGCAAGTGGGTCTCCCTGCTGGACACCTTCTGCGGAAACAACTTCATGTTCCCCAAACAACAGTGTCGATTCCCTACTGTACCCCTGCTGAAACGAAAGGAAGTAGACAAGGAAAGCTGGTTCGAACTGCTTCCAGTACCACATCCCTTTTTACCTGGTTGAAGGCATTTTTAAAGTCTAATTTAATTAATGCCTTATTTTCTGGGAGGTCCTTGATATAGGCTCGTGCTGCATGAGCTGCTGCTTCACAGCCATGGGGGACACCAAAACCTAGTTGATGGGGTCGAAGCATCGTTGCAGCGTCTATGCTGATTTTTCTGACAGCTGCCCTAGCAACAAGGCGCCGAAGTGTGTTGCCCACGGCCATGGGTCTGCTCCACCATCCTTCTTCTTAAGGGCACAAGGGATGCTCCGAAGAAGAACGGTTTAATTGTATCTGGGATCAACCCGGAGAGACAGTCGTTGACAAACTATATATATAAATATATATACAAGTATATATATATATAATATATATAATATACTATATATATTATATATATATATATAGATATATATAGATATATATATCTTATATATACACTAATCCTGCAAGAGTGACATAATGAAGCATCGTATTGTGAATAACGTCTGAGCCTATCATTGTAGAACTGCATAGGGAAAAAGGTGGACTGGAGCTCAGATAGGGTGAACAGACCATCATATGGGTAGACAGAGGTGAGAGCAGAAGTTAATGGAGTGAGATTCAAGAAGGATCTTACATATAAGGAAAGGACGGAGGAAGATGAACATTGCTGCTATTGGTTGAAAAGTGCAACCCCAGTTCATTCGTGACCAATACCAGATCTGCCACAAGAGAATCATGGAGATGAAGGCTAGACAACAAGTCTGGAATTAATTTACCACGAGAGAGAGAGAGAGGTATCAGCAGTAACGGTGGAGATGAAGGATCTGCAACACTCACGTTTAGCTGTATGGATAGCTCGGTGGGCCACAAACATTCTCCTTGTCGACACAGAAATAAAGATTCAGATGTATTTTGCCTTTAACGCATCTTTCAGGTCACACTCTGACAATCTAAGCACAGTATGAATTCCACTAAAGAATATGCTTCTGCAAAGGATGGGAGGCATAGAGAGGGACAGAGTGGAAAATAACGTTTATTAATGTGTCATGAAAAAAGAAGGTCGGGGAGTGTGGGAGAGAGGTAGGCAAGGAAGAGCAGTATGGAGAGTGAAAAAGATTCAAGCTGCATTATCAAACTGCAACCAAGGGAAGAGAGAGGAGGCGGACAGAGAAGAAAGAAAATAGGATGGGAAATATTAAAGGTAAGAGGGTGGTCATAAAGGCCTCTCCAAGCCAGGTGTATATAAATGGAAGTGGAGCAGAGAAAGATCTATGCTGGAAAGAGTGCGAGTGCAAAAGTCGACATGAGACGACACACAGAACTTCTGGAGAAGAGAGGATGAAAGATTCTAGAAGACAGCCTCAAATATTTGTAAGGACATCACCCCAGAGAGCATTAACAATTAAAATCACCTAAAAGGGGCACAAGGTCTGGCAACGAGTCTAAAAGATGCTTAAGATCAGGAAGAGAAATCGAAATATGTTGAGGGACATCAATTTAAAAGATGGTACACCATTTATTTTCAAATAGATACGAGCAACAGTGAAATGAATGTTTGATGGAAAAAGAAAGTGAACAAAAGATAGATCATACTGGATCAAGAGAGCAGTGGCGTTAGAGTTGCCAGAAGAAGCTGGAGGAGAGGAGAGAATGGAATAACCTGGGAATCGACCAGGACGAGTTCCAAGCATTGGTTTCTAGACACAAACACAAAGTAGTCAAACTGCAAGATCAAAAGTGGCAGCTCATTAATATTGTCATAAAAATCACGGATATTCCACTGAAGAACATACAAAGTGAAGAACAGTTATGACAAGAAAACAAAAGAGAATGAAGATATGAGACAAAGAGCACTTAACTTGGGAAGATGAGGATCACAGAAATCAATGTTGGGGAGCATAGAGAACGTCAGCAGAGATGGCTGGGCCAAGAGGGCTGTAGTAAGTAGTATAGGTGAGTCGACAGGGTCAGGTGAGAAAGGAGCCACTGAGAGGGATGATCAAGGAGTCGGGCTGAGCAGCCACAGAAAGAACGACATGCTCCGGGTCAGGGACAGCATTACAGGAAGAAACAAGAGATGTTTTGTTGTTTTAGATTTAGCTGCTCAGAACGAAATCTCTATGTAGCACGGGCTATGGTGAGCTCGTAATTGAGTTCAGGTGTTCACGATAACCTTGTTACTCTGATATTTGGGTCAAAGTTTTAAATGGAGGTGGGGTTTCCTCCTTTTTCCCTGTTACTTTTTCGCTTCTGTTTTTGTCGTGCTTTAATTTAATTAATTAATAACATTATCTTGGTGGCGGATGTAGGTGCAGAATGTTCACTAGTGAGTCGCATTCTTTAACGGCTTTTCTAATCATTGTATTGGCTGTGGAATGTGCATCTAATGCAGCTGCTGTCGTTGGATTAATGTTTAGTTTGATGCGCAATGTTTAGTTTGATGTGCAATGTTTAGTTTGATGCGCTTCAGTAGCTACACATTCCAGTAAGTAGTTCATTAGTGGCGCCTCTGCTTCTGTTCCACAGATATGACACTCTTTAACTATTGGGTTTATTACCTCCCAGCAGCACTTGTAATCAAGTCTTTGGCTACTGCAATGTCTCTGGATATCTTTTTGTCAGGCTTGAAAGAGTAGTACCCAGTGGCTTGTTCGTACCATATCGCAGTGGATCTTCCTTCCGTTACTTCGGCTCTTTGGCGACTTTTGATAGTTGGGAGTATTTTCTTCTTGATATGCTCCTTAATCTGTGAAAAAACTTTTACCATCTATGCCAATGTGACTTGGCATACAATTTAGGGTGATTGACAGCCCTAGATTTTGGGCTTCTTTTCCTATATGTTGGATTTCTGTGAGTTGTATATTATCTCTGTGTTGACTGGATAGCAATGCCTGGCGCGAAGATTTAGAGTCGGTATAGATGAGTTTATGGCCTCCTTCAGGGCATATAATTCTGTCTCAAATGTTGAGCACCCACTATTCATGCTCCAGTAAGCTTCATGGTTGCTAGTGTAAACTGCTGCCCCAGCAGAACCTCTTTCTTGGTCAACTAATCCATCTGGGAAGATGTGAGTCGTTGTTGGTCTTGAGATGGTAAACAAGAGAGGATGTGCATGAATAAGAACGAAGAGGTAAGTTAGGAGAAGTACTGTTTTCTTACCCGGTGAGGCGGCAAAGGGATCTGGCTTACGTTTCTGACTAAGTGACACAGGTGTGGTGGTGTACAGATGTGAGAGCGGTGACATGTGGAGGGTTGGGTGGACGGTGGACATTAGCGCGGACAGTTACATGCTGGAGAGGGCCAAAAGACAGGAAAGAATTAGGAAGGAAGATGGAACTGAGAGTCAGAGGGACCCACAGTGGATAAAGAATAACGAAGAAGTGCAGTCGACACGAAAAGAATTGGTAGGTATGGTGGAAACGCCGGCTGGTGGCGCCGGCAGGATCACCAACATGCTCAGATTGTAGGGGAGTGGAGGAAGAGGAGAATCTTGCTAATGTCAGAGTTCAAGGCTTCGAAACGGTTGTGAAACTGAGGAGAGTGAGGTAGGGCAGCACACATGAGCTCCCTCACTATGTCCAGGAATCACTCATTGAGGTTCCTTGACATAGTGAGCTGAGAAGAAAACACTTTAAACCACGGAAGTAATAACAAAATATTGAAGTACTTTATGCATTTGGACTAAAAAAGTTAATATGTATGCCAAGATCNTACTAGCCACCGAGTACTTGAATAAAGATTAAATGAAGTCTGGGAACGTAGCCTCATGTTCAAGAGGACCAGAGTAGAGAATTGAAGCTATTTCCTACGCACTGGGTGCAGGTGAGAACCCCGATGATCATAGAAGTAGCTGGATAACCAGGTTGCAGGGGTAAACACCTGCCATTCTACTAACTGCTTTCTGGAGGCAGAAAGCAGCCTAGTTTGTCCCCAGAGGTGCTGCGTGATTCCTGTGTTTTGGGGGCTGGTGTACACAGGTGTTAAGCGCCGACTTCAACAGGAGGGAAAGGAGTACAGGGCCAACAATAGGATACTGTAGAGAGAGCAGTGACGGCGTGTCTCCAGTGAAGCTCAACGAGGCTCTGCCCTTCTCCTTCCCCAGTGATAATATACAGGATCTTTAGCAAAGATAATATACTCCTTGCTATGTTTAGATTATCCCATGTGTTTCTGCCAAGCTGGTAGCCTCATTGTATGAGGATTAATGCATGCTATTGACATATATGGTTAATATAACTTGAAAATATATCTATACTAAGACACATTGAGCTACAACACCAGCTGCTAATGAAAGGCTCTCTTCCTTGCTTCATTTAGCAGATAAATTAATTAAATAAATAAACTAAATAAAATTTATTTGCCTCCATAAAGTATCAATTCAGCTTCTTAATTTTGTTATTACTATTATTATTATTATTATTATTATTATTATTATTATTATATTATTATTATTTTATTATTATTATTATTATTATTATTATTATTTCATTTCAAAGTCACTTTCAGGTTTCGACAATACAAAACTTATTCCTTCTTCTTCTTGATATTGTTACTGCCGAAGATTTTAGCAGAGATGACTCTGAAGATGCGACGTAGGATGAAGACGAGAAGGAATAGAGCCAGGTGGAGGAGGAGCAGGACGTCCAGCATGAGGAACTCCACCCAGGAGAGCTGTGCCGCCGGGGACCTCAGCTGGGGCGCCCCACGGTGGCGGATGACGTACTCCGTCCAGAACACCGCCCGTCCCTGGGTGACGTCTGCTGGTCCCTCATCCCCGTTGACATCCTCATCATGTTTTCTTTATACCTGACCACGAAAGAAATGAAAAAGAACTAATAAATAATATTAGTGTATCTATTTACATGCACATGTGTGTGTGTGTGTGTGTACTCACCTATTTGTGCTTTCAAGGGTTGAGCTTTGGCTCTTTGGTCCTGCCTCTCAACTGTCAATCAACTGGTGTACAGATTCCTGAGCCTACTGGGCTCTATCATATCTACATTTGAAACTGTGATTGGGTTAGCCTCCACCACGTGTGTGTGTGTGTGTGGTGTGTTATGTGTGTACTCACCTAGTTGTGTTTGTGGGGTTGAGCTCTGGCTCTTTGGTCCCGCCTCTCAACCATCAGTCAACAGGTGTACAGATTCCTGAGCCTATTGGGCTCTATCATATGTAACCTTGAAACTGTGTATGGAGTCAGCCTCCACCACATCACTTCCCAATGCATTCCATTTGTCAACAACTCTGACACTAAAAAGTTCTTTCTAATATCTCTGTGGCTCATTTGGGCACACAGTTTCCACCTGTGTCCCCTTGTGCATGTGCCCCTTGTGTTAAATAGCCTGTCTTTATCTACCCTATCAAATTCCTTCAGAATCTTGAATGTGGTGATCATGTCCCCCCTAACTCTTCTTTCTTCCAGCGAAGTGAGGTTTAATTCCCGTAGTCTCTCCTCATAGCTCATACCTCTCAGCTCGGGTACTAGTCTGGTGGCAAACCTTTGAAACTTTTCCAGTTTAGTCTTATCCTTGACTAGATATGGACTCCATGTTGGGGCTGTATACTCCAGGATTGGCCTGACATATGTGGTATACAAAGTTCTGAATGATTCTTTACACAAGTCTCTGAATGCCGTTCGTATTTTGGCCAGCCTGGCATATGCCGCTGATGTTATCCTCTTGATATGGGCTACAGGAGACAGGTCTGGTGTGATATCAACCCCCAAGTCTTTTTCTTTCTCTGACTCCTAAAGAATTTCCTCTTCCAGATTATACCTTGTATCTGGCCTCCTGCTCACTACACCTATCTTCATTACATTACATTTGGTTGGGTTAAACTCTAACAATCATTTGTTCGACCATTCCTTCAGCTTGTCTAGGTCTTCTTGAAGCCTCAAACAGTCTTCTTCTGTCTTAATCCTCTCATAATTTTGGCGTCGTCTGCAAACTTTGAGAGAAATGAATCTATACCCTCCGGGAGATCATTTACATATATCAGAAAGAAGATAGGACTGAGTACAGAGCCCTGTGGAACTCCACTGGTGACTTCACGCCAATCGGAGGTCTCACCCCTCACCGTAACTCTCTGCTTCCTATTGCTTAGGTACTCTCTTATCCACTGGAGCACCTTACCAGCTACACCTGCCTGTCTCTCCAGCTTATGTACCAGCCTCTTATGCGGTACTGTGTCAAAGGCTTTCTGACAATCCAAGAAAATGCAGTCCACCCAGGCCTCTCTTTCTTGCTTAATCTTTGTCATCTGGTCGTAGAATTCTATTAAGCCAGTCAGGCAAGATTTACCCTCCCTGAACCCATGTTGGCGATTTGTCACGAAGTCCCTTCTCTCCAGATGTGATACCAGGTTTTTTCTCATGATCTTCTCCATCACCTTGCATGGTATACAAGTCAAGGACACTGGCCTGTAGTTCAGAGCCTCTTGCTTGTCGCCTTTTTTGTATATTGGGACCACATTCGCCGTCTTCCATAATTCTGGCAGGTCTCCCGTCTCCAGTAACCTACTATACACTATGGAGAGTGGCAAGCAAAGTGCCTCTGCACACTCTTTCATTACCTATGGCGAGATTCCATCTGGGCCAACAGCCTTTCTAACATCCAGATTGTGGGAAATTTTACCCACCATATCTATTATCATCTAAGAAATGTATTATTTCTATATCATATTTATATCATATCTAAATCATATCTATATCATATCTAAATCATATCTGAATCATTATAAATTCATTATACATCTTGATCCTAGATCATAATGCCACTATGATCACATATGCCATAGGGCCCTATAGATGCCTACGTGACTTTGTGCATGATCTCTGAAAGATCCAGAAGCTTCTCGAAGGATTTCTTAATTAAAAAAGTTTTGGAATATGATTCAATTTCCGGTAGGGATTATAAATTGAATCCTTAATAAGAATCAGTAGTGCTAGCAAGTACTACTTATAATCTTTAAATCCTATATCTAATTATATTATAATCACATCTTATCTCAATCATATGTCTAGACAGTAAAAATAATCAATCAATATTCATTGAAAGCTACCCCCCTCTCAAGGGAGTGGGAGGGGCATCACGGGAACAAGAAGTGCCCACGACACCATGCATTTGTTGACAACACAGTGAACAAGTAGGACTGCTAGCAGCCATGGAGTGAGGACGTTTACTGACCCTCCATGGCTGTTGGGGTTGTTTGCCGTTTTGGTCACCAGGTGGTGTGGGTGTCTCTGCCCTCCCAGTTTTGTTGCCTGCCTGGCTGTGTTGACGTGACGGTTCTGACATGGGGGGGCCATCTTCCTCCTGTTATGCGTGTGAACTCCATGGGCCTGGAGTTCACTTGTACGGCTGGTTATACGACCATCGAGATGGTGATGTGTAACATGCTTCGTATCCCGGTGGAAGCTATCTACAGTGTGGAGCTAGTTACGGCCCATTGGGTTGTTATTAAGTTCATGAGGGAGGAGGAGTACCGGGACTTCCTCCATCAGTACGGGGGGCGTACGTTGTCGTTGCCAGATGATGCCGGCTCTGTGGCGATTTCGGACCGCAGTGGTGCCCTGACTTATGTCAGTGTCCATGGTGCACCCCTGGAGTTCCCTGATGACCTCCTCTGGCGTTACTACTGGGGGTTTGGTACTGTTGTCAGCGTGCGGGTGAACACGCTCTTCTCGGGGCGGTATGCTGGGAGGCGAACGAACATTCGCACGTTGGGGATGCGCCTGCGGTCGGATATACCTTCTTCTGTCCGGCTTATGGGATACTACGTCAGGGTGTATTATGCCCGGCAGCCTCGTACCTGTTTCCTGTGTGGCCTGTTGGGGCATCAGGCTGCCGGGTGCTCTGAGGTCCCAGATGCTCCTGTCAACTTGTTCCGAGAAGAGGATTTCCCGCAGCTCCCACTGGAGGCAGTCTCCGGTGTTGATGATGAGGAGGTGCGCGTCACGTTTGCTGCAGCAGCTCTCCTGGCGACGCCTGACGTTCCTCCAGTTGTTGCTGACCCTCCTCCGGGTCTTGCGGTACCGTCTGTTGGTCTGCCTGATCCTGTCGCTGTCCCAGTTGCTCCAGTGGGCCTTCTTGGAGCTCCATGTATGACTTCGCTGTCTTCTCCCTCGTCTTCTGATGCTGCACCTGGCCCTGTGTTCGTGACTCGGGTCGCGGTTGTGCTGGGTGCTGGGGTGGCTGTGGAGCCTCCTGCTGTGTGTGGCCCAGTTCCCTCTGTGGTAGAGGCTGCTGCCGTTCTGTGTCGGGCGTCGGTTCATCCGGCTCGTGGTACCCATGTTTCTGGGTCACTGCCGGTGCCCAAACGTTCCCGTCGTTCGTCTTCTGCCTGGGCCAACGTTGGTGACTTCAGTGACTGCGGGTCTTCGGGTATTGATGGTGTGGATATGGATACGTCGATGTGTCCACGGTTTGTGGTGGCAAAGGTCCATGTGCCTGCTGGTGCTGGTGCCTGTGTCTCGGATGTGCCTTCAGTCTTTTCTCCGCTGGGGGACTCTCCGCAGTGGGGGGGGTGGCTTCCGCTATCAGGGATGGTGTGGACTCTGGTGCTGGGCATGGCCTGGTGGTGACATTACGGAAGGATGTGCGCCGTCCGGGTTCCCTGCTGTTGTCTGGTGGTGTGCCCGGGGCCGCGGGTACCCCTGTGGTGCAGCTGCGCATTGGGGCCCTGGGGGACGTGTTGCCGGCGTCTGTGATGCCGCCGGGTCACTGGTCGAAGATTGCTGAGTTACTGCTGTCTGACGGACTGGAGTACTTTCATGGTGAGCAAGTTCCCTTCCTGTGAGGGCGAGTAGTGACTTTTCGCCTCATGAGTACTACCATCTGGGTCCCCTGTTTGTAGGTGTTTGTTGCCCCGGTTCCGGATGTTATGGCGTCCCCGGTTGGTGGGCGGGACCCTTTGCAATGGGTGTTCTGGGAGGCGTTCAATGTACGGTTCCTGCGGCCAGGTTTCCGGACAAGTATGTGCTCTGATTTCCTGTGTATTTGCTCTGTGATGTGCTGTGTGCCCCTCTGACTGTTTGTTTGCCCTGTTGTATCATGTGCTTCCGCCTCTCCCTTTGTGCATTTCTTTGCCGTGTGGCATATTAGTTTCTAGTGCTTGGCGTCACTCGTTTCGCGTTTTGGATTCGCGATTCACCCTTCACCGGTACGCCGGGGCGCATCCGATCCCACGATCGTCGTCGCCCCTAACTCCACAACAAAAACAACAACAGTGAACAAGTGTGAGGGTACCTTAGCGAACATTACTTAGCTCAGGACACCTTATCAAATTATCTTTATCACCAGTGATTACTTTCTAGAACTGGGGGGAGTACCTGGACAATATCTACAAGGAAAATTCCTAGAACACTTATAGCTATATAAGTGTAGAGTGGAGCACACAGTGACTCTTGTCTCCACTTTCACCATCAGCTATCATCCTTCTGCAACGCAGTTAAAGAAAAATCACGTAGCAACACTACAAGAACAATCTACAGCAAAGCTGTGATATAAAATATCATGCCTAAACTCGCGACAAGAGTGTTACCCAGTCTGACACACTGTCAGACAGGTACCCGGCAAGCAGAGAAGTATATTGAATGTTATTACAGTAGTGTATTAATTGGCCAATTGTATGCTTATATGACTTTAATATCCTATAAATCTGTCTGTCAGTTATAAAGCAAGGCAACGCCTCATATCTCAGCAAGTTTAATAATAATGTAGTGCAGCAGTTGAATCTTTAAGCACCAAACATCATGAGCGTCCATTGGGTAAGAAAAGATTCAGTCACAATAAATAAACAAAACTTCATGAGTGTCCTTGGTGTTGGAAAAGATACAGTCAGGCTGACTGTACCTCATCATATAAATTGAATAAATACATCTGTATATATATTTGAATATGTAAATTAAGTTAACAATTGCTTGCATAGTTATCTTTAAGTTATCATATAAGTTCATTTAATTGAATATAATTTCTAGTACCTAGTTAACAGTACTTAGACCATATTTAAGGTCATTTAATATCATACATCTACAATTTAAATTGTTGTGTTATAGTATAAGAATATATTGGCTGTTAATAGTTATGGTGCTAGGCTAGACTATGTACATGTCTAAATCTCTGAGTTAAACAGAGCCAGTGTTCAGTCATATAACTGAATTTATTAAATCTTATCCTTGTATAAAATACAAGCTGATGTGATACACCTGTCGGCAGGCGGACTGTGGATCTTTAATCAACCTATCAACTAATTCACCCCACCTGCCCCTTACAGCCCACAATCTGTCATTAGGAAAAGAGGAGCTAGGATTTACGACCCTAGCTAGAGATTTCAGTTGAATTAAACTACAGACAGTAATTTTTAATTTAGTTCAGTACAAGTCCCTGGTAGTACTCTTCTCATATCAATCCCAGCAGGTTTTTCCCACAATTATGGTCCTTCGAACCT
This sequence comes from Procambarus virginalis, assembly GCA_020271785.1. Taxonomy (NCBI): domain Eukaryota; kingdom Metazoa; phylum Arthropoda; class Malacostraca; order Decapoda; family Cambaridae; genus Procambarus; species Procambarus virginalis. The sequence continues at coordinate 93,560 of WNGS01002200.1, forward strand.
AGATATTTATGGTCCTTTGTTTACCGAATATTATTCCAGCAAATCATAAGAAACTTCTTGATTTTGCATTGGAGTAATTTTTACATATTCAAGCTTAACCTAGCTATCAGCCAATATTTATCATAGCTATATATCTAAGTAAACAAATTGTTTGCAGTGACTTAAGCCACCATATCCATTAACTAGTAAGCATTCATAGCATACTAATACAGTTCTGTGTTAAAAAACCACAGTAATTAATTTTATCAGTGCCACAGACACAACTGCATCTTAATCATATATATACCATTCTCTACCTCACTTGTGTTAACATATATACATATTTAAGTGTATTATCTTGCAATATCTCTAATCAACAGATTTTCAGAGCTGCTCATTACATAATATTCTATAAAAAAAAGTGTTCTTATCACTGTAAGAGCATTTCATTACAATCTAACCATAATCAACTATATCAAACCCTATTACAGGTAAAACCAGTAGGCATTCTACTGTATTTTATTAAACAACTATTAGGGTAACAGATCTTGTAATAACTTTGCAAAAATAGTGCCATTTATTACTTTTAAAAATTTTTTACGTGATTTACCGAGTTGGTGCATACGGTGCATTCGGATCACAAACCAAATTATTACAGTACTTTTGATAATTGAGCACCTACTACAACCAGATTCCCGGGAGGAAAAGAAGGACGATCTTTGGAATCATTTCCTAAGTAGACAGGAAAGCTTATTTATCAAAATACATTAACATTAAACATATTTATAAAAAAAAGAGAAAATATCTCGGAATCTCCGAAAACTCGGAAAAGGTCAAAATGGCTGACAGTATTCCACCAGCAGCTGAAACAGGAAGTAGGAGGTCACTTAAAATCACCTAACTCAACTGATTGTCAAATGTCAAAAGTTGTTTAGACAACCATCTCCTGATTTAATAATTCTGAATACCAGAGTAAAAGCAGCTGTTGAAAAGTATGGACAAATTAAACGCCATGCAGAGATTTATCTAAAGAAATGGCTACTGCAGATTTAACCAGAAGGGAACTTCAGGAAATCGTTGCTGAAATGACAATGTTTGAAGATAAAATCCAAGATCAACTTGATCCTTTAATCAAACAAATATCTCAAGCTGGAACCCAATCCAATGTGAGTTCATCCACTCAGCAGGGCAATGCAACTATCACACATATAGCAGCAGAGCTCCCAAAGGTACATTTACCATATTTTGAGGGGTAAGGATGAAGACAATTGGGATACCTTCTGGAGAGCCTTTGATTCTATAATCAACTCCAAGGCTTCTCTCAAAAAGGCTACAAAGTTTCAATATTTACAGGGACAGTTATGGGGAGAGGCAAGGCAGGTCATTGATAATTTGTCATTAACAGATGATGATTATGACCATGCCCTACAGTTGTTACAAAATAACTAGAGTGATAAGGAGACTGCAATTGCCTGTCTCTCATACAAATTATTGGATTTATCCTCTCCAAATAAAAGTTATGTATCACTAGAATCATTTCGATTGTCTATAGAATCAATCATCAAAGCCCTCAGTACAAAAGTACCTGTAGGAAATGCAGAGTGGCTTACAAAGTTATTCATTCAAAGGAAACTTCCTAATGAGGTCATAGACAGCCTATGCACTCATTATAACACTAACATCTTATCACAGAGCCAAATCTTTGATGGACTTCGGGCTCATGTACAAAGATTACGAAGCAGAGGAAAACTTAGAACTCAAGAAAAAATCACCAAAGGTGAATCCATGGACAAAAACAAAAATGTCCAAACTGGCAGTCAAAAATCAAGGCAACAAAACTCCTCTTCTGCAAAGTGGAAACAGAGTAATGTTGGCTCATATGCTATATCACCCACAGTTAAAGGAACTGTAGGAAATCAAGCTCCTAAGACAGATAAGACAAAGGGAGCTGCAAGTGCCCCAAGATGTTTATTCTGTCAGGAAGCACATACTATTTATCAATGCACAGTTTATGAAGACCGTGCCAGTCGAATCAATCGACTGAAATCTCTGAACAGGTGCATCCGTTGTCTACAGAAGGACGATACAAGTGAATGTATCATTCAGTTGCAGAACTGCCAATATTGTCATAAAAGTGTACATCACACAGCACTCTGTGGTGATACCAACACTCAATCCAGATCACAGACATCCAATAATCAACCTGCATCTCAGGCGAAGCCAAAAGATGAAAATACCACAACAGCCGTACAATTCTGTACAGTAATGAGTAATGTCAATGCCTTAGATACAGAAATTGTTACAACAGCCATATTGCCTACTGCACAGCTAGAACTATGCAATCAAGGAATTTGTATTCAAACTAGAGGCTTTTTTGATCAAGGGTAACAGAAAACCTTTATCAGTAAAAAGATGGCAGAAGATTTACAACTTAAATCTTCAAAGCAAGTATCTACATTCATATCAGGGTTTTTTACCAATTCAGGTCATAGAACCTTTCCAGTAGTCCAACTCAATGTCTGTCTAGGTACATCCCAAAGTACAGTCGAAGACATAGTAGTTGATAAAATTCCTACTGAAATGGAAGTGACTAGTCTGGCAGCCACAATTAAATTCCTAAAAGAAAAAGGAATCCAATTAGCAGATCCTCTGCTCGATTCTGACTACATAGGAGATATCGGAATCCTGATTAAAGCTGACTACTATCATCGATTCATTCTGGTATCAGAGGAATCTATGGGTATGAATTTACTCAAATCAGCAGGAGGCATATTGATGACAGGACCTATACTAGATCTTGAACCTTCAACTCCTGAAAAATCACATCATATAGAAACTGTAATCGTGGCTTGACTAGGCAAAGAACAGTCACCACTTAATATCCCCCACATGATTGATGACGGATTGGAATCTGTACATCAATTGTGGGAACTTGATGCCATAGGAATAATTCCTGAACAACCAAGTCCTGATGATGTCTGTGCATACAATCAGTACTTAGAAACTGTACAGAACCATGATGGACAGTACTGGGTAAGGCTACCTTGGAAAATCAACCATAAAACCTTACCTACCAACTATCACATGGCTTATCGTCAATTTAAATCTCAATTAGCAAAGCAAAGTAAAGGCCTGAGCATTTAAAACTCTATCATGAGATTATTGCTCAACTATTAAAGAATAAATTCATCGAAGTCGTGAAACACGACAAGAAACAAACAGGCTATTTTTTACCATACATGGTTGTAATGAATCAAAAATGACTCCATTACGGATAGTTTTTAATTGTAGCTCTAAATCTGGACCCCAAGGAACCAGTCTAAATGATTGTTTGCAAACAGGTCCAAGTCTAACTCAGAAATTATATGACATACTGTTGAGGTTTAGACTTAACAAATATGCATTTTCAGCAGATATTAGTAAGGCCTTTCTAAGAGTTGGCTTGCAGGAAGAAGATAGATAATTCACTAAGTTTCTATGGGTAGAGAACCCAGAAGATATCAATAGTCCTATAGTGACTTTCAGATTCTCCTCAGTTCTTTTCGGTGTGATGTCTAGTTCATTTCTGTTGCAAGCAACTCTAGATACTCATCTGCAAAAATCATCAAGTCCCTATAAGGCTGAAATCAGTCACAATCTATATGTAGATAATTTTCAAGGGACAGATAACAGTAATACTGAACTGTTACAATTATATCAAGAGGCCAACAAGGAGCTACAAGGTGCCAACATGCCACTACAATCTTGGGCCTCTAATAATGCAACATTGAATAATCAAATAGCAAGAGATTACCCTGAATATCACGTACCAGAATCACAAAAGGTGTTAGGTATGGAATGGGATCTAATCTTGGAAACAATATCAATCAAATCTGTACCAGTAAATTATTGCATTGCTACAAAAAGGGATTTGCTTTCACAAGTTAGCATAGTATTCGACCCACTTGGTCTACTAAATCCTTTAACTATCAAGTGGCGTTTATTGGTACAAGAACCTTGGAAGGCTAAAGTTGGTTGCGATGATCCACTACCACTCCAATTACAAAAAGCTTGGATGGAAGTTGCTCAAGAACAAACTTTAGCCGAAAAGATAATCTTTCCGAGACACATAGTCGAGGAAAATGATGAAGTATCACTACATGTATTGACAGACTCCTCAGCCAAAGCTTTTGGAGCTTGTGTTTACTTAGTGACTTCTAATCAATCATATCTTATCACCTCTAAGGCCAGAGTTGCTCCATTAAAAAAGAAGACTTTGCCTCAGATGGAACTAACAGCACTGCTAACTGGCACACGCTTATAGTGCATATCAAACAAGTCTTGTCTACCATGAACATCAAAGATGTCATTATATGGTCTGACAATGAAGCTGTCTTACAATGGGTACAGCCCACTAGAACAAGCAAACATTCTCCTTGATCAATGGGCACTAACATCAAGCTACAACTCACTCCCAATTAACATACAGCGCAAACTTTAATGACACACGCCCCAACAGACAACGAACCATCAATCTTGCCTGTAGAGCTATCTACGTGTCGGACCTTAATGATGTAACTGAATGGGAATTAAATCATGCACTAAAGATGGGCAAATCAACTGCTCCTGGAGAAGATGGTATTACTTACAGTTTACTGAGATTAGTCTCACAAATACCAGGTAATCCACTATTAGTGTTGTACAGAATGAGTTTACGTGAAGGAGTATTACCTGATGCTTGGACAAAGAGTGTCATTGTTCCCATCCCCAAACCACACTCAGATAATTATAGACCCATATCTCTAACATCGTGTGCCTGTAAAGTGCTTGAACGCATCGTCCTTAACTGACTCATGTATCGTATACAGGGGCACCTGTCACCTCAACTGTTTGGATTCATGCCTGGGCTCAGTACACAACACTGTTTTGCTGAATACTTCGCACATATTGAAGCTTCCCCTCAAACAGTCTTCATCGACCTAGCTGCAGCTTTTGATACAGCAAACAGGGAAATCATACTAGAACAGCTTGCCGAGCTGGGAATACAAGGAAAATTTCTGAAATGGATAAAGAGCTATTTGTCTAATCGAACAGCATATGTTTTGTTTAATGGTGTTAAAAGCACAGAGAGCAAATACTTTGAACTGGGAACTCCACTAGGAGGGGTCCTCAGCCCCTTGTTGTTCAACGTTCTGATGCATAAACTTATTAAAGATCTTCCAAATAATAATGAAGACACTGTCATTTGTTATGCTGATGATATATGTTTACAGGCTGCCTCCGAGCCTAGAATGCAAGTTCTGCTCGATGCTTTTGCTACTAGAGCTGAGGAATGTGGCCTCCTTATCTCTGTACAGAAAACTCGTGCCCTCATTCCATGTGGTATTCCACCACCCAATTATCATATAGATGGGCGAGCACTTGAGAACTGCGAGTCTTACAGATACCTTGGTGTCCCCATTAACGAACCTGGGTACCTTTCTTCTCTCAAGAGGAGACTGTGGGAGAGATTAAAGCCCTTGCGGGTCCTTGTTGGTGTCAATCATGGAGTTAACGTGAGACTTGCTAGAATGTTTTATGTATCATTTATACGCTCTGTGATTGATTTCAATGCTCTACATCTCACACTGTATACTGAAAAAGAGCTGAAATCTCTTGAAACCTTGCAAAATGAAGCTATGCGTCTCATCCTTGGAGCTCCAAAGTCCACGAGAATAGTTAATATGAGAGCAGAGTTAAAATTACCTACCATAAGTGAGAGAATTTTGTCTATTAGCACAGTTTTCGGTGTGAAGGCATTGAGTAGATATAGGCAACACATGAAGTTTCAAGCTAAACTTTCTAATATGCTGCACTCTCCTGAGGTTTATAGAAGAAGAACGAGATCGGATTATGTATTTTGGTTCTACAAGGTAGCCAACTCCATCAAAATATTAAATATGTACCCAACTCAATTAATGATTAATCAACCAATTACTCCATGGGATAACTGGGATCTATCAGTTGATTTTGTAAATGCACCCAAGAAAGATAGTGTGCACTCTACATTATTAAAACAGTTAACACTGAAAAGCATCACTGAAAGTACTCAGAGTATGGGTAACGATGTGTATCAGTGCTATACCGACGGCTCTGTAGAAGAAGGTGGACGATGTACCGGATGTGCATGCAGTATATTTGAACAATCTTCTCTCGTACATACAGCAATGAAGTGCGTCAATGACTGGGCAAGTACAACTCAAACCGAACTTGCAGGCATATACCTTGCCACTGAATTTTTAAAAGACAAAGGCTGTGGACAAAGGCAGTCATATACTGTGACTCGCAGAGTGCACTCCTGGCATTGAACGCACATAGTAGTGACACCCATAAAATAGTCAGTGATATTCGAATGAATGTTTTAGCTGCTAAAGAAAACAGATTTGAAAATAAGTTCCTATGGATACCATCACATGTTGGCATCTCAAGGCATGACACTGTTGATATGCTTGCAAAGACAGCCTGTAGAAAACCAGTGGTAGAAATTGATATGGGTGTTTCATTAGCAGTGACAAAGAGAATACTTAAACAAATATCTAACGAAGATCTCACCGACCTAACAAATTCACAAAGACCTGAAAGTTGTAGCATTAAAAATTATGATAGATATCGTGAGGAGACATTCACATATGGGACTAATAGAACAAGAACCCGGCAATGTGATGTTATAGTGGCCAGAATACGCCTGGGATATAGACGTATCTGGCAGCTTTCTCAAAACCCAAATGTCAAATACACAATTTGTCAACTTTGTGAAAGAGAAAACATCCACTCTCTTGAACATTATATTGTAGAATGTCCCATATTGACTGACTTTCGCCCCCCTGGGCTAAGGTATGCTGAACTGTGTAATTACTATATGAGTACTGGAACACTTGATGATATATTGGACTTGTACCCAAGATTGACCATGTAATGTATCAATTATACAATGTATATGATGTAACTATGTAACCTGAGCTTGTAAAAGCACCTTAATCACCTTCAGTGATTAAGTGCTTAATTGCACACTAGTTTCTCTGTCAGCTATCTCACCCTGTCAGAGTAAAAGAGACAAATGTATGTGAATGCATGTGTGTGTATATATGCATGTGTATATGTATATGAACGTATATATGTACTCACCTAGTTGTACTCACCTAGTTGTGCTTGCGGGGGTTGAGCTCTGGCTCTTTGGTCCCGCCTCTCAACTGTCAATCAACAGGTGTACAGGTTCCTGAGCCTATTGGACTCTATCATATCTACACTTGAAACTGTGTATGGAGCCTCCACCACATCGCTTCCTAATGCATTCCATTTGTCAACCACTCTGACACTAAAAAAGTTCTTTCTAATATCTCTGTGGCTCATTTGGACACTCAGTTTCCACCTGTGTCCCCTAGTGCGTGTGCCCCTTGTGTTAAACAGCCTGTCTTTATCAACCCTGTCGATTCCCCTGAGAATCTTGAATGTGGTGATCATGTCCCCCCTAACTCTTCTGTCTTCCAACGAAGTGAGGTTTAATTCCTGCAGTCGCTCCTCGTAGCTCATACCTCTCAGCTCGGGTACTAGTCTGGTGGCAAACCTTTGAACCTTTTCCAGTTTAGTCTTATGCTTGACTAGATAGGGACTCCATGCTGGAGCCGCATACTCCAGGATTGGTCTGACATATGTGGTATATAATGTTCGGAAAGATTACTTACACAAGTTTCTAAAGGCCGTTCTTATGTTAGCCAACCTGGCATATGCTGCTGATGTTATCCTCTTGATATGAGCTTCAGGGGACAGGTCTGGCGTGATATCAACCCCCAGGTCTTTCTCTCTCTCTGACTCTTGAAGTATTTAATCTCCCAAATGATACCTTGTATCTGGTCTCCTGCTTCCTACCCCTATCTTCATTACATTACATTTGCTTGGGTTAAACTCTAACAGCCATTTGTTCGACCATTCCTGCAGCTTGTCCAGGTCTTCTTGAAGTCTCAAGCTGTCCTCCCCTGTCTTAATCCTTCTCATAATTTTGGCGTCGTCAGCAAACATTGAGAGGATGAGTCTATACCCTCTGGGAGATCATTTATGTATATCAGAAACAGGATAGGTCCAAGTACAGAGCCCTGTGGGACTCCACTGGTGACTTCACGCCAGTCTGAGGTCTCACCCCTCACTGTAACTCTCTGCTTCCTATTGCTTAGGTACTCCCTTATCCACTGGAGCGCCCTACCTGTTACTCCTGCCTGTTTCACCAGCTTATGCATCAACCTTTTATGGGGTACTGTGTCAAAGGCTTTCCGACAGTCCAAAAAAATGCAGTCCGCCCACCCTTCTCTTTCTTGCTTAATTCTTGTCACCTGATCGTAGAATTCTATCAAGCCTGTAAGGCAAGATTTACCCTCCCTGAACCCATGTTGATGGGTTGTCACGAAGTCTCTTCTCTCCAGATGTGTTACTAGGTTTTTTCTCACAATGTGTGTGTATGTATATGTATGTGTATAAAGTACTTATGGAAGCTGATCAGAATTGCATTTCACCTTTGTAAATGTACATTAATGACACTTCGAACACTTTATGTAGGGCATACGTAAATCTGTGTATCTATGTATTTCCGTATGTAGGTTAGCTTAGCATTTTAAAAATACCGAATCACCTTCTGTGGTTGATTGTTCAATAAATCCCTGAACTATATGTTTAACTGATCTCTAACCCTGTCCATGGAGGACAGAAGAAAATGTATATATGGTGGTTAGCATTGTAAATGTGTGGCCACATCTGTGGTAGAAAATAATAATAAAAAAAATGGGTACGAAACGACAACTGTCCGACTCCATATGTAAAAAATCGCATCTCGGAAATTATAGAAATTTCCGCAGGCTTTCAATTGTTGCATGTACCAACAAAAGATAATCCAGCTGATCTCTTATCAAGAGGTATGACATTTAAACAGTTTGCAAAGGCAGATATTTGGTTTCATGGGCCAAGATGGTTAGTGAATGGTAGTTGGCCGGAACAAAAGCCACACGTCATCACGACACAAACCATAACTACCACCAGGCAGCAAGCTCAAATATCAGTTTTGGATTGTACTCGTTACTCCTCGCTCATCAAATTAATCAATGTAACACAGAACGTGTTTCATTATCTCAGGAAAAGAGGTATAAAATACACTTTTCCGGATTGGAAAAGATTATCTATTGGGTAAGACAAGCCAGGAGAGAAACTTATGGGAATACCTATGAAAATCTCCCACATAAGTTAAAACACAATCTCAGTCTATAGATAAACCAAGAAAATCACAATATTCTGCGTTGTGGAGGGAGACTTAAACACACAGATATCAATCTAGATACCGTGCATCCATGGCTTTTACCAAAAAATCATTGGATCATAAGGTTGATTGTGTTACATACACATCAACAAATCATCAAACATGGAGGATTGTTAGACACACTCACACATATCAGACAACAGTATTGGATTCCTCAAGGAAGACAGTCAGTCAAATCAATCTTGAAGAATTGCATGATATGCCGAAGGTACGATGCAAGAACTTGTTCTTATCCAGGGCCACCACCCCTACCAAAGGAACGAGTGGTCCATCTACATCCTTTCGAGATGACAGGAGTAGATTATACAGGAACAATATATCTAACAGGGACTGCAGATAAGCAACCTATCAAGGCATACATCTGTCTGTTCACCTGTGCTACCACCAGAGCAGTACATCTAGAGGTAACACCCGATATGACTGCTCAATCATTTATACAAGCTTTCCGCAGATTCGCAGCATGCCGATCATGCCCTAAGCTGATGATTTCAGACAACGGAGCATACTTGGTAGCTGGAGAAGCATGTCTATGGGAAATCTGTTCCCATCCTGCAGTTACCTCCGCACTGGAACAGCGTCATTGCAGATGGAAATTTCTCCCTCCGAGAGCCTCATGGCACGGAGGATTTTATGAACGGTTAATAGGAACTGTCAAAAGATCCTTGAGAAAAGCTCTACACTGTCAGAAAATCAATCTTCAAGAACTCCAGACTGTAATCACGGAAATAGAATCAAGGGTGAATAACCAGCCATTGACTTACTTGTCTGATGATCCTACTCAACATGAGCCATTAAGTCCTGCCCACCTAATGTATGAAAGACTTCTGACTCCAGTACCATCTCTAGTGGATGATGAGATCACAGATCCCTCATATGTGGGTCAGAGCGAGTTGGTTCAGGGATATAAGCATCTGTCCAGCATAATCCAAAAATGGAATGATGTTTGGACAAAAGAATATCTTACATCTCTACGAGAACATCACTATGGGGCCAATGTCCCACATAATATATCTAATCTCCAACCTGGCAATATTGTCATGGTAGACAGTGATGGCCCTAGGGCTGACTGGCCATTAGGTAAAGTTGTCTCAGTCCATCCAGATAGCCAGGGGATTTTGAGAATAGTCAAGATCCTGTCTAAAGGAATAACTTCCCTGGAGACATTGGACAAACTCATCCACATGGAATCAGTGAGTCAGCTGCAGTTAGATCCTGAGAGACCTCCAGACCCTCTAACTCCACATGACCCACAGACTCCTAACAGACACAATCGTCCACAACGGTCAGCCGCACAAAAGTGCAAGCAAAATTTGCACTTGTATTATCAATCCGATGGAGAGTAAATGGATACATATGGTTACTATTGTCCTTAGTATTGGACTCTGTGCCAGTTCTCTCCCTCTGGAAGATGTGGGAAATTTTACCCCTCCATATCTATTATCATCTAAGAAATGTATTATTTCTATATCATGCCTATATCATATCTAAATCATATCTATATCATATCTAAATCATATCAAAATCATATCCGAATCATTATAGATTCATTATACATCTTGATCCTAGATGACAATGCCACTCTGATCACGTACGCCAAAGGGTCCTTTAGATGCCTACATGACTTTGGCCATGATCTCTCAAGGATCCAGAAGCTTCTAGAAGGATTTCTTAATTCAAAAACTTTTGGAACATGATTCAATTTCCGGTAGGGATTATAAATCGAATCCTTAACAAGAATCAGTAGTGCTAGCAAGTACTACTTATAATCATTAATTCCTATATCTAATTATATTATAATCACATCTTATCTCAATCATATGTCTAGACAGTAAAAATAATCAATCAATATTCATTGAAAGCTACCCCCTCTCAAGGGAGTGGGAGTGGCATCACCGGAATAAGAAGCACCCACGACACCCCGTGGCACTACGCGTTTGTTGACAACACAGTGAACAAATGTGAGGGTACCTTAGCAAATATTACTTAGCTCAGGACACATTATCAAATTATCTTTATCACCAGTGATTACTTTCTAGAACTGGGGGAGTACCTGGACAATATATCTGTAAGGAAAATTCCTAGAACATTTATAGCTATGTAAGTGTAGAGTGGAGCACACAGTGACTCTTGTCTCCATCTTCACCATCAACTATCATCCTTCTGCAATGCAGTTAAAGAAAAATCACGTAGCAACGCTACAAGAACAGTCTACAGCAAAGCTGTGATATGAAATATCGTGCCTAAATTCGCGACAAGAGAGTTATCCAGTCTGGCACACTGTCAGACAGGCACCCAGCAAGCAGAGAAGTATATTGAATGTTATTACAGTTGTGTATTAATTGGCCAATTGTATGCTTGTATGACTTTAATATCCTAAAAGTCTGTCTGTCGGTTATAAAGCGAGGCAACGCCTCGTATTTCAGTAAGTTTATTAATATTGTAGTCCAGCAGTTGAATCTTTAAGCACCAAACCTCATGAGCGTCCATTGTGTAAGAAAAGATTCAGTCACGATAAATAAACAAACTTTCATGAGTGTCCATGGTGTCAGAAAAGATTCAGTCAGGCTGACTGTACCTCATCATATAAATTGAATAAATACATCTGTATATATACTTGAATATATAAATTAAGTTAACAATTGCTTGCTTAGTTATCTTTAAGTTATCATATAAGTTCATTTAATTGAATATAATTTCTAGTACCTAGTTAACAGTACTTAGACCATATTTAAGGTCATTTAATATCATACTTCTACAATTTACAATTTAAATTGTTGTGTTATAGTATAAGTATATATTGGCTGTTAATAGTTATGGTGCTAGGCTAGACTATGTACATGTTTAAATCTCTGATTTAAACTGAGCCAGTGTTCAATCATATAACTGAATTTATTAAATCTTATCCTTGTATAAAATACAGGCTGATGTGAGATACCTGTTGGCAGGTGGACTGTCGATCTTCAATCAACCTATTAACTAATTCACCCCACCTGCCCCTTACAGCCCACAATCTGTCATTAGGAAAAGAGAAGCTAGGATTTACGACTCTAGCTAGAGATTTTAGTTGAATTAAATTGCAGACAGTAATTTTTAATTTAGTTCAGTACAAGTCCCTGGTAGTACTCCTCTCATATCAATCCCAGCAGGTTTTTCCCACACAGATCCAGCAGGTGTCTCTTGACCTCCTCTCTCGTAATTTTGAACCCTTCCAAGGCCACCTGGTTTACTTCCCTTTCTCCTAGCACAGTGACCTCACCTTGTTCTGTTGTGAAGACCTCCTGGAACCTCTTGTTGAGTTCTTCACGCAACTCTTTGTCATTCTCTGTATACCTGTCCTCGCCTGTTCTAAGCTTCACTACCTTTTTTATTTTTATTTTTATTTGTTCTCAAAACATTTTATACTTTAAACTCAATTAGTATTAAGTTTTAGTCTTTAATGTTTTTCCTGCCCGAAACGCTTTGCGTAATAGTGGCTTTAGGCATTGTATGTACTAGCTTTATCTATAAATCTATCCAATTTTGTAAATCTCTTGTATGTACCTTACCTGAATAAACATTATCATTATTATTACCTGTTCTTTCACTGTTGTTTTCCTTCTGATGTGACTGTGGAGTAGCTTTGGCTCGGTCTTGGCTTTGTTTGCTATATCATTTTCATAACTTTTCTCTGCTTCTCTTCTCACCCTGACATACTCATTCCTGGTTCTCTGGTATCTCTCTCTGCTTTCTGGTGTTTTGTTATTCCGGAAGTTCCTCCACGCCCTTTTGTTCAGTTTCTTTGCTTCCATACATGCCCTATTATACCATGGATTCTTCTTTTGCTCCTCGGATTTTACCTTTTGGGCCGGGATGTATCTGCTTACTGCCTCCTGACACTTTTGGGTGACATAGTCCATCATATCTTGTACAGACTTAGCTCTGAGTTCTGTGTCCCAAGGTATTTCCCTTAGGAAGCTTCTCATCTCCTCATAATTTCCCTTTTGATATGCCAGCCATTTGTTTCCTAGTACTTTTTTGGAGGAGATACTTCCTAGCTCTACCAGGTACTCAAAGTTCAATACACTGTGATCACTCATTCCCAAGGGTGTGTGTGTGAAAAAAGCAGTTGATTGACACATGAGAGGCAGGCTCAAAAGAGCCAGAGTTCAACCCCCACAAGCACAACTAGGTGAGTTCACAAGAGACTAGTGCACAAGCTGGAGATGCAGGCAGGAGTGAAAGGGAAGATACTTCATTAGATAAGGGAGTACCTAAGCAACAGAATACAGCGAGTCACTGTGAGGGGTGACTAAAATACCAAATAATATACACATGGAAAATACTGGAGGGCCAGGTCCCAAATCTGCACAGTAAAATAACAACATACTGGAGTGAACGACATGGAAGAAAATGCAGAATAGAACCAGTGAAGAGCAGAGGTGCCATGGGCACAATCAGAGAACACTGTATGAACATCAGAGGTCCACGGTTGTTCAACGTCTTACCAGCGAGCATCAGAAATATTACAGGAACAACCGTGGACATCTTCAAGAGGAAACTAGATTGTTTCCTTCAAGGAGTGCCGGACCAACGGGCTGTGGTAGGTATGTGAGCCTGCGGGCCGCTCCGAGCAACAGCCTGGTGGACCAAACTCTCACAAGTCAAGTCTGGCCCCGGGCCGGGCTTGGGGCGTAGAAAAACTCCCAGAACCCCATCAACCAGGTATCAACCAGGTAACTCAGATTGGCAGGGCGTGTCAGCAGAGTCCCTCAGTCCTTGGACCTATACTGTTTTTGATATATGTATACGATCTTTCAGATAGAATAGACTCGTTCCTCTTTTTGTTTGCTGATGACGCAAAAATTATGAGGAGAATTAGGATAGAGGAAGATAGTATGAGGTTACAAGATGACCTAGACAAACTAGACAACAAACGGCTCTAATGTTCAACCTAAGTAAATGTAAGGTAATGAAGCTAAGTAGTGGAAACAGGAGACCAGACACAGGATACTGATGGGAGATGATCTACATGAAACGGACAGAGAGAAAGATCTAGGAGTTGACATCACGCCAAACCTGTCTCCTGAAGCCCAAATAAAAATAACATCAGCGGAGTATGCAATGCTGGCTAACATCAAGACTGCTTTCAGTAAGCTGTGAAAGGAATCCTTCAAAACCTTGTTTACCACGTGTGTAAGACCAATCTTGGAGTATGTGGCCCCAGCATGGTGCCCGTACCTTGTCAAGCACAAGGCGAAGCTGGAAAAAGTTTAGAGGTATGCCACTAGGCTAGTCGCAGAACTAAGGGGCCTGAGATACGAAGAAAGGCTGTGTGAATTGCACCTCTCGGCGCTGGAAGGCAGAAGAGCTCAGAGAGACATGATCACTACCTACAAATTTCTGAGAGGAATTAACAAGGTAGATCTAGATAAACTATTTAACACCATGTGGTATGTGAACAAGTGGACACAGGTGGAAACTGAGTACCCAAATGAGCCACAGGGACGTTAGAAAGAACTGTTTCTATGTTAGAGTTGATAACAGGTTGAATGCATTAGGCAGTAATGTGGTGGAGGCAGACTCGAAACATAGTTTCAATTGTAGATATGATAGAGCCCAGTAGGCTCAGGAATCTGTACATCAGTTGATTGACAGTTGAGAGGCAGGACCAAAGAGCCAGAGCACATCGCCCGCGTGCACAACTAGGTGACTACACACACACACACACATCCCCAGGATGCAGTCCAAAGCAGCCGTTTAACTCTCAGATACCTACTATATTGGTAGACGAACAGGTGCATCGGGTAAAAGAATCTTTGCCCATTTGTTTCTGCCTCGGCCAGGACTTTGAACAAGGTTTGTGTGTGTACTCACCTATTTGTACTCACCTATTAGTGCTTGTGGGGGTTGAGCTCTGGCTCTTTGGTCTCGCCTCTCAACAGTCAATCAACTGATGTACAGGTTACTAAGCCTACTAGGCTCTATCATATCTACATTTGAAACTGTGGATGTAGTCAACCTCCACCATATCGCTGCCTAATGCATTCCACCTGTTAACTACTCTGACACTGAAAAAGTTCTTTCTAACGTCCCTGTGGCTCATTTGGGTATTCAGTTTCCACCAAAGTTCCCTTGTTTGCGTACCACCCATGTTAAACAGTTTATTCTTATCTACCCTTTCAATTCCCTTGAGAATTTTGTAGGTAGTGATCATGTCTCCCCTTACTCTTCTGTCCTCCAGTGTCGTGAGGTGAATTTCCCACAGCCTTTCCTCGTAACTCATGCCTCATAGTTCTGGGACTAGCCTAGTGACATACCTCTGAACTTTTTCAAGCTTCGTCTTGTGCTTAACAAGGTACGGGCTCCATGCTGGGGCCACATACTCCAGGATTGGTCTTACATATGTGGTGTACAAGGTTCTGAATGATTCCTTACACAGGTTCCTGAAGGCTGTTCTGATGTTAGCCAGCCTCGCGTATGCTGCAGATTTTATTTTTTTTATGTGGACATCAAGAGACAGGTTTGATGTGATATTAACTCCTAGATCTTTCTCTCTGTTTCATGAAGTACTTCATCTCTTATTCTGAATCCTGTGTCTTGCCTCCTGAACTTTAGTGTGTACTCACCTAATTGTACTCACCTAATTGTGCTTGCGGGGGTTGAGCTTTGGCTCTCTGGTCTCGCCTCTCAACTGTCAATCAACTGGTGTACAGGTTCCTGAGCCTACTGGGCTCTATCATATCTACATTTGAAATTGTGTACGGAGTCAGCCTCCACCACATCACTTCCTAGTGCATTCCATTTATTAACTACTCTGACACTGAAAAAATTCTTTCTAACGTCTCTGTGGCTCATCTGGGTACTAAGTTTCCACCTGTGTCCTCTTGTTCGTGTCCCACCCGTGCTGAAGAGTTTGCCTTTGTCCACCCTTGGCTCGCAACGCTACTTTGTCAAGTAGCGTTGCGAGCCAAGTGCAGAGCGGCAGTGTTGAGTCCGTTGCACGCTGTTGACTCTGCGGGTCGCCTAAGGGGGACCACGATGCGATGTTCAACATCGAGAGAAGTGGCTGGGCAACTACAACATCTTTTCTCTTGGGTGAGGAGGCCCAGGGAAAATCAGGTTGACAGTGGAAATATATTCCGGTCTGAATGTGTCAGACGAACAATGACGAGTTGGGGAGTGATGCAGATTCGGTCGTTGCCCTACCGATCGCAGTCGAAAGGGGCGATCGGAAGAGTCCACTCCATGTCGAAAACGATTCTGAGAATGTTCTGCACAGGGCAGGAAGACGAGTGGGAAGAGACGGTGGGCCCTATATTGTTGGCGTTCGTCAAGCAGTGGCAGAACCGTTAAACCTCTCACAGTTCCAGCTGGTGAACGGACACGAGGTGTGGAGCCCTCGGTCCGTAATAGGTAAGCAGTGGACGCCAAGGATGACTTTGAGGACGGTCTACAGACACGTGAGGAGTGTCACACATTGGCGGCTGCAATACTGGCTGGAAGTCAAGCTTTTCAGAGGCAAGGACAACGTAGTCGCAGATGCGTTGTCCTGAATGCACTAACCAGACATGACTCTTATTTTAAGAGGAGGGGTATGTGACGGTGTTCCCCCCCTTCTAATTCTCCCACGCCTGCTGTAAGAGTCATGTCCACTATTCCCAAGCGTTCTCTACATTGCAGGCATCAGTTGAACATATGTGGGAGAGAATAGTATTCTCGCTGAGCCGAGAAATTTGTGAAAGTATAGTATTTTGGCCTGTGGGATAGGCCCTTTAGGGAGCCAAAATGGCGCTGGCGAGTCTGTTCACCCGCCAAAACTGTGTGACGTCAGTGTCGCCAGATTGGTCACTGTCAGCGACGTGGCACTGGGAGCCAATGAAAACCTACTTTGGAAAAAGTGACGTCACATTGGCGGGGGAGTCCAGCCGTAGCGGCGCCTTCGCGCCATCAGTCTCACACGACGCATCCGAGAGGCAGGACGTGCGACCGGTCATCCTATCAAAGTGACGGATTACCGAGCTCCGGTGGATATAAGCGTCTCCTGTTGTTAGCGCGCACTCTGTGAGGTCTTCCTGCAACCCAGATGTGGCTCAGATAAGGAATTGACGGGATATTGAGCAACAAGTGCTCAGGGACAGGTGTGTTGCAAGAAGTGGGCCGGGCATTGACGTGTGCGACGTCCTTGACAGTTCACCAGAATAGGAGACAGTTTAGTGGCTGGGCCATTCTACCGTGAGTGAACCGAGTTCACCACCTTTGTCAACTTGGTTGAACGTGTGATCGACGATCCTGTCAAGTTTGACAGTAACCCTACCTACGTGGAACCCTACGAGTTACCAGTTGAATGCAAGCACGTCGAGAAGTCTTCCCGAATGCCTAGTGACATACCTAGACGACGAGGGAATTGACAGTGTAGTGAGCTTCAAGTGCTCTGAAGTCGGGTGCTGTGCGTGTGGAGCTTAAGCAGTATCGTCTGGGACGGCCGATAACTTCACAGACACATCGTAGTGGTGAGAGGCAGTTCCTCTGGGAGAACAGTGACAAGGAACTATTTGGGAAACGCACGACGACCGCCGAGACGTAGGCTGGCTGCCGTAGTTGGGAGGAAAGTTGACGGCCAGGAGACCGACTCCAACCCTGCAACATACTGGAGGAGGAGCACGGACCTGCAGTGTACAGGAAGCGGCGAGACGCGAACATCCTAAGGCGTTGGCTTGTGTTTCTGGAGGGTGTACGAGGCGAGAGCCTGGACCAGGAGCTACAACCCAACTGTCATCCTAGGATAGGTGAAGTAGGTGTTTACAGTTACAGTTATATAAATGCCTGTGTATT
>WNGS01002201.1:8970-19300 GCA_020271785.1 Procambarus virginalis
GTGTGGTGTGTGTATGTGTGCGCGTGCGCGCGCGCGCGTTCATATAATCTTTTACCATTCTTCATAT
The DNA here is from genome assembly GCA_020271785.1 of Procambarus virginalis. NCBI lineage: Eukaryota > Metazoa > Arthropoda > Malacostraca > Decapoda > Cambaridae > Procambarus > Procambarus virginalis. The sequence continues at coordinate 9,038 of WNGS01002201.1, forward strand.
AATTATGTATCTCCCCATTCTCCATGATGCTCCCCATTCTAAGTTTATCTCGGCTTTCCCTCTTCCTCTCCACCACATTTGCCTATCTCTTACCACCCTCCTCCCCCCCCCTCCCTCCTCCCCCAACCCCCCCCCCCCCCCCTTCCCCAAGGCTTCAAGGGAAGGCCTGAAGAACCGCTCAAGAAAACCAGACCAAAAGTTATCTTCCTGTGCTGAAGACCTGGCTGGGCTCCACTGAGAGATAAATGGGTGCTGTGTGGTACCTCTGTTCTCTCTCTCTCTCTCTCTCTCTCTCTCTCTCTCTCTCCTCTCTCTCTCTCTCTCTCTCTCTCTCTCTCTCTCTCTCTCTCTCTCTCTCTCTCACTGTTTCCTCACCCCTTCCCCCCACTACTTACCCTTCTCTCACTCTTAACATTTGAAATTAAAGAGCGGTGCGGTTAGGGTTAGCGTGATGGCCCATAAAATGAGATCGATAACGAGGAAAGTGAGGCGCTGCTCTGTACCCCAGGGCACCGCTGCTCTGTACCCCAGGGCACCGCTGCTCTGTACCCCAGGGCACCGCTGCTCTGTACCCCAGGGCACCGCTGCTCTGTACCCCAGGGCACCGCTGCTCTGTACCCCAGGGCACCGCTGCTCTGTACCCCAGGGCACCGCTGCTCTGTACCCCAGGGCACCGCTGCTCTGTACCCCAGGGCACCGCTGCTCTGCCCCAGGGCACCGCTGCTCTGTACCCCAGGGCACCGCTGCTCTGTACCCCAGGGCACCGCTGCTCTGTACCCCAGGGCACCGCTGCTCTGTACCCCAGGGCACCGCTGCTCTGTACCCCAGGGCACGGTCCTGGCACCGCTGCTCTGTACCCCAGGGCACGGTCCTGGCACCGCTGCTCTGTACCCCAGGGCACGGTCCTGGCACCACTGCTCTGTACCCCAGGGCACGGTCCTGGCACCGCTGCTCTGTACCCCAGGGCACGGTCCTGGCACCGCTGCTCTGTACCCCAGGGCACGGTCCTGGCACCGCTGCTTTGTACCCCAGGGCACGGTCCTGGCACCGCTGCTCTGTACCCCAGGGCACGGTCCTGGCACCACTGCTCTGTACCCCAGGGCACGGTCCTGGCACCGCTGCTCTGTACCCCAGGGCACGGTCCTGGCACCGCTGCTCTGTACCCCAGGGCACGGTCCTGGCACCGCTGCTTTGTACCCCAGGGCACGGTCCTGGCACCGCTGCTCTGTACCCCAGGGCACGGTCCTGGCACCACTGCTCTGTACCCCAGTGCACTGTCCTGGCACCACTGCTCTGTACCCCAGGGCACGGTCCTGGCACCACTGCTCTGTACCCCAGGGCACGGTCCTGGCACCACTGCTCTGTACCCCAGGGCACGGTCCTGGCACCGCTCCTCTGTACCCCAGGGCACTGTCCTGGCACCACTGCTCTGTACCCCAGGGCACGGTCCTGGCACCGCGGCTCTGTACCCCAGGGCACGGTCCTGGCACCGCTCCTCTGTACCCAGGGCACGGTCCTGGCACCGTTGCTCTGTACCCCAGGCACGGTCCTGGCACCGCTGCTCTGTACCCCAGGGCACGGTCCTGGCACCACTGCTCTGTACCCCAGGGCACTGTCCTGGCACCACTGCTCTGTACCCCAGGGCACGGTCCTGGCACCACTGCTCTGTACCCCAGGGCACTGTCCTGGCACCGCGGCTCTGTACCCCAGGGCACGGTCCTGGCACCGCTCCTCTGTACCCCAGGGCACGGTCCTGGCACCACTCCTCTGTACCCCAGGGCACAGTCCTGGCACCGCTGCTCTGTACCCCAGGGCACGGTCCTGGCACCGCGGCTCTGTACCCCAGGGCACGGTCCTGGCACCGCTCCTCTGTACCCCAGGGCACGGTCCTGGCACCACTCCTCTGTACCCCAGGGCACAGTCCTGGCACCGCTGCTCTGTACCCCAGGGCACGGTCCTGGCACCGCTCCTCTGTACCCCAGGGCACGGTCCTGGCACCGCTCCTCTGTACCCAGGGCACGGTCCTGGCACCGCTCCTCTGTACCCCAGGGCACGGTCCTGGCACCGCTCCTCTGTACCCCAGGGCACGGTCTGGCACCGCTCCTCTGTACCCAGGGCACGGTCCTGGCCCGCTCCTCTGTACCCCAGGGCACGGTCCTGCACCGCTTTTCTGTACCCCAGGGCACGGTCCTGGCACCACTGCTCTGTACCCCAGGGCACGGTCCTGGCACCGCTGCTCTGTACCCCAGGGCACGGTCCTGGCACCGCTCCTCTGTACCCCAGGGCACGGTCCTGGCACCGCGGCTCTGTACCCCAGGGCACGGTCCTGGCACCGCTCCTCTGTACCCCAGGCACGTCCTGGCACCGCTGCTCTGTACCCCAGGGCACCGCTTCTCTGTACCCGAGGGCACGGTCCTGGCACCGCTGCTCTGTACCCCAGGGCACGGTCCTGGCACCACTGCTCTGTACCCCAGGCACGGTCCTGGCACCGCTGCTCTGTACCCCAGGGCACGGTCCTGGCACCACTGCTCTGTACCCCAGGGCACGGTCCTGGCACCACTGCTCTGTACCCCAGGGCACGGTCCTGGCACCGCTGCTCTGTACCCCAGGGCACAGTCCTAGCACCGCTGCTGTGTACCCCAGGGCACTGTCCTGGCACCGCTGCTCTGTACCCCAGGGCACGGTCCTGGCACCGCTGCTCTGTACCCCAGGGCACGGTCCTGGCACCACTGCTCTGTACCCCAGGGCACAGTCCTTGCACCACTGCTCTGTACCCCAGGGCACGGTCCTGGCACCGCTGCTCTGTACCCCAGGGCACGGTCCTGGCACCGCTGCTCTGTACCCCAGGGCACGTCCTGGCACCGCTGCTCTGTACCCCAGGCACGGTCCTGGCACCGCTGCTCTGTACCCCAGGGCACCGCTTCTCTGTACCCGAGGGCACGGTCCTGGCACCGCTGCTCTGTACCCCAGGGCACTGTCCTGGCACCACTGCTCTGTACCCCAGGGCACGGTCCTGGCACCACTGCTCTGTACCCCAGGGCACGGTCCTGGCACCGCTGCTCTGTACCCCAGGGCACAGTCCTGGCACCGCTGCTGTGTACCCCAGGGCACGGTCCTGGCACCGCTGCTCTGTACCCCAGGGCACGGTCCTGGCACCACTGCTCTGTACCCCAGGGCACAGTCCTTTCACCACTGCTCTGTACCCCAGGGCACGGTCCTGGCACCGCTGCTCTGTACCCCAGGGCACGGTCCTGGCACCGCTGCTCTGTACCCCAGGGCACGGTCCTGGCACCACTGCTCTGTACCCCAGGGCACGCTCCTGGCACCGCTGCTCTGTACCCCAGGGCACCGCTTCTCTGTACCCCAGGGCACGGTCCTAGCACCGCTGCTCTGTACCCCAGGGCACGGTCCTGGCACTACTGCTCTGTACCCCAGGGCACGGTCCTAGCACCGCTGCTCTGTACCCCAGGGCACCGCTTCTCTGTACCCCAGGGCACGGTCCTAGCACCACTGCTCTGTACCCCAGGGCACGGTCCTGGCACCGCTGCTCTGTACCCCAGGGCACAGTCCTGGCACTACTGCTCTGTACCCCAGGGCACGGTCCTGGCACCGCTGCTCTGTACCCCAGGGCACCGCTTCTCTGTACCCCAGGGCACCGCTTCTCTGTACCCCAGGGCACGGTCCTAGCACCACTGCTCTGTACCCCAGGGCACGGTCCTGGCACTACTGCTCTGTACCCTAGGGCACGGTCCTGGCACCGCTGCTCTGTACCCCAGGGCACGGTCCTAGCACCGCTGCTCTGTACCCCAGGGCACCGCTTCTCTGTACCCCAGGGCACGGTCCTGGCACCGCTGCTCTGTACCCCAGGGCACCGCTTCTCTGTACCCCAGGGCACGGTCCTGGCACCACTGCTCTGTACCCCAGGGCACCGCTTCTCTGTACCCCAGGGCACGGTCCTAGCACCACTGCTCTGTACCCCAGGGCACGGTCCTGGCACCGCTGCTCTGTACCCCAGGGCACCGCTTCTCTGTACCCCAGGGCACGGTCCTGGCACCGCTGCTCTGTACCCCAGGGCACCGCTTCTCTGTACCCCAGGGCACGGTCCTGGCACCACTGCTCTGTACCCCAGGGCACCGCTTCTCTGTACCCCAGGGCACGGTCCTAGCACCACTGCTCTGTACCCCAGGGCACGGTCCTGGCACTACTGCTCTGTACCCCAGGGCACCGCTGCTCTGTACCCCAGGGCACGGTCCTAGCACCGCTGCTCTGTACCCCAGGGCACCGCTTCTCTGTATCCCAGGGCACGGTCCTGGCACCGCTGCTCTGTACCCCAGGGCATAGTTTTGGCACCGCTGCGCAGTATCCCAGGGCACGGTCCTGGCACCGCTGCTCTGTACCCCAGGGCACAGTCCTGGCACCGCTGCTCTGTACCCCAGGGCACAGTCCTGGCACCGCTTCTCTGTACCCCAGGGCACGGTCTTGGCACTACTGCTCTGTACCCCAGGGCACAGTCCTGGCACTACTGCTCTGTACCCCAGGGCACAGTCCTGGCACCGCTGCTCTGTACCCCAGGGCACGGTCCTGGCACCGCTGCTCTGTACCCCAGGGCACGGTCCTGGCACTACTGCTCGGTACCCCAGGGCACAGTCCTGGCACCGCTTCTCTGTACCCCAGGGCACAGTCCTGGCACCGCTGCTCTGTACCCCAGGGCACTGTCCTGGCACTACTGCTCTGTACCCCAGGGCACAGTCCTGGCACCGCTTCTCTGTACCCCAGGGCACAGTCCTGGCACCGCTGCTCTGTACCCCAGCGCACGGTCCTGGCACCACTGCTCTGTACCCCAGGGCACGGTCCTGGCACCACTGCTCTGTACCCCAGGGCACGGTCCTGGCACCGCTGCTCTGTACCCCAGGGCACGGTCCTGGCACCGTTGCTCTGTACCCCAGGGCACGGTCCTGGCACCGCTGCTCTGTACCCCAGGGCACGGTCCTGGCACCGCTGCTCTGTACCCCAGGGCACGGTCCTGGCACCGCTGCTCTGTACCCCAGGGCACGGTCCTGGCACCACTGCTCTGTACCCCAGGGCACCGCTGCTCTGTACCCCAGGGCACGGTCCTGGCACCGCTGCTCTGTACCCCAGGGCACTGTCCTGGTACCACTGCTCTGTACCCCAGGGCACAGTCCTGGCACCGCTGCTCTGTACCCCAGGGCACAGTCCTGGCACCGCTGCTCTGTACCCCAGGGCACGGTCCTGGCACCACTGCTCTGTACCCCAGGGCACCGCTGCTCTGTACCCCAGGGCACGGTCCTGGCACCGCTGCTCTGTACCCCAGGGCACAGTCCTGGCACCACTGCTCTGTACCCCAGGGCACAGTCCTGGCACCGCTGCTCTGTACCCCAGGGCACAGTCCTGGCACCACTGCTCTGTACCCCAGGGCACTGTCCTGGCACCACTGCTCAGGACCTACACAACAGGACCTACACAACAGGACCTACACAACAGGACCTACACAACAGGACCTACACAACTGGACCTACACAACAGGACCTACACAACAGGACCTACACAACAGGACCTACACAACAGGACCTACACAACAGGACCTACACAACAGGACCTACACAACTGGACCTACACAACAGGACCTACACAACAGGACCTACACAACAGGACCTACACAACAGGACCTACACAACAGGGCCTACACAACAGGACCTACACAACTGGACCTACACAACAGGACCTACACAACAGGCCCTACACAACAGGACCTACACAACAGGACCTACACAACAGGACCTACACAACAGGACCTACACAACGGGACCTACACAACAGGACCTACACAACGGGACCTAAACAACGGGACCTACACAACAGGACCTACACAACGGGACCTACACAACAGGACCTACACAACAGGACCTACACAACGGGACCTACACAACAGGACCTACACAACGGGACCTACACAACAGGACCTACACAACAGGACCTACACAACAGGACCTACACAACAGGACCTACACAACAGGACCTACACGACAGGACCTACACAACGGGACCTACACAACAGGACTTACACAACGGGACCTACACAACAGGACCTACACAACAGGACCTACACAACAGGACCTACACAACAGGACCTACACAACGGGACCGACACAACAGGACCTACACAACAGGACCTACACAACAGGACCTACACAACGGGACGTACACAACAGGACCTACACAACAGGACCTACACAACAGGACCTACACAACAGGACCTACACAACAGGACCTACACAACGGGACCGACACAACAGGACCTACACAACAGAACCTACACAACAGGACCTACACAACAGGACCTACACAACAGGACCTACACAACAGGACCTACACAACAGGACCTACACAACCATTAAGCAGTCCCATTTATCTTTGGAAATAATTACTGATTAATGCCATTGAACTGAAGTTATTTTTCCCAAACAGCAAAGTATTGTCTATGATTAGATGTTATTACAGGGACAGTAAACGCTAATTTGTTCCAGGTAAGTTTACTGTTTAATTATGCTCATTAAATGGTTTACATAGAGCTTGGTATAGGCAGAGGTATAGGGTGGTTGACTGGTGGCAGGGTGAGGTGTATGTGTGGTGGTCAATGGTGGCTGGTTTGTTGTAGGGTGTAGGGATGGGGGGGGTGGTAGCCTTACTGCTGTAGAGTGTAAGGTTGGGGGTGTAGCCTTACTGCTGTAGAGTGTAAGGTTGGGGGTGTAGCCTTACTGCTGTAGGGTGTAAGGTTGGGGGTGTAGCCTTACTGCTGTAGGGTGTAAGGTTGGGGTGTAGCCTTACTGCTGTAGAGTGTAAGGTTGGGGTGTAGCCTTACTGCTGTAGGGTGTAAGGTTGGGGTGTAGCCTTACTGCTGTAGAGTGTAAGGTTGGGGTGTAGCCTTACTGCTGTAGAGTGTAAGGTTGGGGGTGTAGCCTTACTGCTGTAGAGTGTAAGGTTGGGGGTGTAGCCTTACTGCTGTAGGGTGTAAGGTTGGGGTGTAGCCTTACTGCTGTAGGGTGTAAGGTTGGGGTGGTAGCCTTACTGCTGTAGGGTGTAAGGTTGGGGTGTAGCCTTACTGCTGTAGGGTGTAAGGTTGGGGTGTAGCCTTACTGCTGTAGGGTGTAAGGTGGGGGTGTAGCCTTACTGCTGTAGGGTGTAAGGTTGGGGGTGTAGCCTTACTGCTGTAGAGTGTAAGGTTGGGGGTGTAGCCTTACTGCTGTAGGGTGTAAGGTTGGGGTGTAGCCTTACTGCTGTAGAGTGTAAGGTTGGGGTGTAGCCTTACTGCTGTAGGGTGTAAGGTTGGGGTGTAGCCTTACTGCTGTAGGGTGTAAGGTGGGGGTGTAGCCTTACTGCTGTAGGGTGTAAGGTGGGGTGTAGCCTTACTGCTGTAGGGTGTAAGGTTGGGGTGTAGCCTTACTGCTGTAGAGTGTAAGGTTGGGGTGGTAGCCTTACTGCTGTAGGGTGTAAGGTTGGGGTGTAGCCTTACTGCTGTAGGGTGTAAGGTTGGGGTGTAGCCTTACTGCTGTAGAGTGTAAGGTTGGGGTGTAGCCTTACTGCTGTAGGGTGTAAGGTTTGGGGTGTAAGCCTTACTGCTGTGGGTGTAAGGTTGGGTGGTAGCCTTACTGCTGTAGAGTGTAAGGTTGGGGTGTAGCCTTACTGCTGTAGAGTGTAAGGTTGTGGGTGTAGCCTTACTGCTGTAGAGTGTAAGGTTGGGGTGTAGCCTTACTGCTGTAGGGTGTAAGGTTGGGGGTGTAGCCTTACTGCTGTAGGGTGTAAGGTTGGGGTGTAGCCTTACTGCTGTAGAGTGTAAGGTTGGGGTGTAGCCTTACTGCTGTAGAGTGTAAGGTTGGGGTGGTAGCCTTACTGCTGTAGGGTGTAAGGTTGGGGTGTAGCCTTACTGCTGTAGAGTGTAAGGTTGGGTGGTAGCCTTACTGCTGTAGAGTGTAAGGTTGGGGTGGTAGCCTTACTGCTGTAGGGTGTAAGGTTGGGGTGTAGCCTTACTGCTGTAGAGTGTAAGGTTGGGGGTGTAGCCTTACTGCTGTAGGGTGTAAGGTTGGGGTGGTAGCCTTACTGCTGTAGGGTGTAAGGTTGGGGTGTAGCCTTACTGCTGTAGGGTGTAAGGTTGGGGTGTAGCCTTACTGCTGTAGGGTGTAAGGTTGGGGTGTGAGCTATATCCCCCTGTGATCCCTACCCGCCATGCCCCCGTGGCCTCAGGGGCGTCCCTCATGGTTCCTCTTCACACTAAGGGTCATGACGGCTCGTCGAGGTGGATTCCATATTAATAATCACTACGTTAATGTGTAATCAATTATGCAAAACATTTCACTAATTGATGCATTGAACAGTTTGTTCATTCTACCCAAATATTTATCAAATCCTGTCAGCAGTAGGCCTATATTTTTTTATCCAAACGGATCGAAATATATAATTTCGTTACCAAACAAAGGATCGAAAATTCTTAGTTTTTTTACTAATTATTTTGGGCGCAAAATAGTAAATTTTCTTAGATTAAAACTTATAAGTTAAATCCTGCCTCTGTTGGAATTAATTGCGAAATTCTGGGCTAGGATGCCTAAGTATTTAGGTATCCCCGCTTGCGAAACCTGTATATCTTTTCTCAGTCATGGCGGCTCAGACTCTTTCTTTGGTGTTGTTGTGGGTGGTGGGTGTGGTGGGGGTGTGGTGGTGGGTGTGGTGGAAGGTGTGGTGGGAGGTGTGGTGGTGGAAGGTGTGGTGGCGGGTGTGGTGGTGGGTGTGGTGGCAGGTGTGGTGGTGGGTGTGGTGGCAGGTGTGGTGGTGGGTGTGGTGGCAGGTGTGGTGGCGGGTGTGGTGGGAGGTGTGGTGGGAGGTGTGGCAGCAGGTGTAGGTGCCACCGACACAGAGGTAGGGTGTGGTCAGAACACGCCAACATCACCAGACAGACGGACACACGGAACATAGTGATCAACATACTGACATCAACACACTACGAACACCCCCCCTCCCCTCCCCCCTCCTCCCCCTCCCCCCCCTCCTCCCCCCCCCCCCCTCCTCCCCCCCTGGGGTCAATATTACCACCACTACCACCTCCAACACCTTGTTGCTTGTTATCCTTAAAGACAACATCACCCACACTTGCTGAATGAACTTCACAATTAATGGTAATTAACTCCCTGTGTACTCCTAGTCCTCGTATACCAACCTGTGTGCCTATGTGTCCGAGGCCAGACGCTCCAGGCTATCTCATAAAATGTTCAGATTACCTGGCAGTGTGGGAGTGTTATATGGGGGGGAGGGGACGTATCGGCCCACATGCCCCTCCTGAAGGGAGGTGACACCCTATTCCCCCGTCATGAAATGTGTCACATAAACTCCGTAGAGTTTATAATTCCTTTTAGACTGTCTAGTACTCAGACAGTTTACACAGACACAGTAAACCTTTACGACTCAAAAATCATCATAACACATAAACCTCACAACTATATACTCTTTAAGCCGGGTTACAAGCTTAATCTGTCAGTCAGTTACACAAAAAATAATTACAGCTTTTGTCAAAACTGATTTGATTACGAATAAATTTTTTGCTGATTAATTCCTGTCACTGTAAACAGGGAGTCCTGTTGACACGTGTAAACAGGGAGTCCTGTTGACAGGTGTAAACAGAGAGAATGAGTCCTGTTGACAGGTGTAAACAGAGAGAATGAGTCCTGTTGACAGGTGTAAACAGACAGAGAATGAGTCCTGTTGACAGGTGTAAACAGAGAGAATGAGTCTTGTTGACAGGTGTAAACAGAGAGAAAGAGTCCTGTTGACAGGTGTAAACAGAAAGAATGAGTCCTGTTGACAGTGTAAACAGAGAGAGAATGAGTCCTGTTGACAGGTGTAAAGAGAGAGAGAATGAGTCCTGTTGACACGTGTAAACAGAGAGAATGAGTCCTGTTGACAGGTGTAAACAGGGAGAATGAGTCCTGTTGACAGGTGTAAACAAATGATCTCTCACGACGCTAGTCCACAGAGGCTGCCGCCAGGGGCCTCCTAGTGGTTAATTGGCGGATTGTCTGGTGGATTGTTGGTGGTGAAGTGGATTTGTGGGCGTGAGGATGGGGGGGGGGGGGAGGGGATTGTTTGGTGGTGGTGGGGGGGGGAGGAGGTTTATGGGCGTGCCTGTCAGGGTTATGCGGTACAACCACCACCACCACCACCGTGTGTGTGTGTGTGTGTGTGTGTGTGTGTGTGTGT
>WNGS01002203.1:0-14241 GCA_020271785.1 Procambarus virginalis
ACGAGTCCACAGGTTTACATTTCGGTCATGGTTTACATTGCTAGCTTTATGCACAGCTAGTTGAAGGCAGTTAATAGTGGTAAGGATGGTGATGTTATGTACCTTGACTGTAGCAAAGCTTTTGATACACAGTGCTCATCATAATGAAGACTGATTCAAGGGTAGAGGCTCAGGGTATGGGGTTCACAATTAAGTTGGATTAGGGCATGGCTATTCCATAGGAAACAGAGAGTGCTATAGTTAGTATAAATGGTGTTAATTCAGAGTGGGATAATGTTGTAGTGGAGTGCTCCAGGCGCTGTCCTGGCACCTCTGTTTTTTAATATATGAGTAATTATTTAGATTCATTTTTGAGTGGAACATTGGCAAATTGCCGATATACAAAAATCAGGTAGTGAAATTATACGAAGAACGACTCGCTAATCAATTCAAGTTTGATCTGAATATGGTTTGAAATGGGTCACAAGATATGGCAGATGTAGTTAAAGCGGATAAGCTTGATATAAAGTTTTGAGGCTATGTAATTATGATATAGTTACAAGATACTAGCTAGATGTGTTGAGATTGCGAAAGGGCTCTGGGAGTTAAGATTAGTAGGAATTTAAAACAAACGGATCAATGCCTGTGGGCCGAGAATCGCATCTCAAGAAAGTCATATCAAGAGAGCCATGAATGGTTGTAATAAGGCAAATAGGACCATGGGATTTATTAATCGAAGCGTTATAACAAGACACCTGGTGTGATTTTTTCAACTATATCTTGCTCTGGGTTAGGCCCCATTTGATTATGAAGCTCAGTTTTGGTCGCCAACTATAGAATGGGTAGAAATTCACTTGAACGTGTCCAGCGTAGCAATGACAAAGTTAATTCCTCATATTCCCAATTAGAATCTTTCATATAAGAAGATTAACAAAGCTTAACGTGCATTACACTGGAAAGGCGAAGAGTTTTGGGGTGACATGATAAGAGGTTACAAGTGAATGGACATAACAAAGGGGATAGGGTATTAAAGTATCAACACAAGACAGAACACGAACCAATGGGTATAAATTGGGAGAAGTTTAGATTAGTAAAAGCCCTTATGGTAAATACTGGTTCGGTAACAGTATGCACCCTTTTCCTTAAGGGGAAAAGGGTGCATCTATCAAGGGATGGGGAAGGTTTATTGTGGGGGAGCGAAACTTTTTGGAACCTGTGGTTGGAGACGTTTGTTTGGGTTTAAACTGTTTACTAGACAGTGTTAATGGAATGATATGGATAAGGGAGGTAATAAATATGTGGTTTGTGGGAGAAAGGAACTGCAAATGATCCGGGAAGGAAGGGCCTAAACTAAAAAGTGCCTCCCCCCACAACGACCAGTGCTTCACTTTAGAAGGACGCAAAAAGCGCTGATAAGGGACGCAAGGCTGATGACAGTAATTAATAACAGTAATTTAGTATTTGGACTAATTATGAACCCGGTCCACAGGTGTTGTCAGCTCCTCTCACGTCTCATTATCTCCTTGATACCTCGACCTCCCTGACACCAGGGTTCAGCCAGCATAATGACTGTCATAATGTGTCACTGGCCACCCCCCCCCCCCACACACACAACACACACACACCACACTACACACACACACACCCACACACATACACACACCACACACAGACACACACACAACACTACACACACACACAGTAGGCTTAGGAATCTTTACACTAGTTGATTGACAGTGAAGAGGCTGGACCAAAGAGCCCATACTCAACCCCCGCAAACCTAACTAGTGAGATACAACTAGGTGAGTACACATGTTCATATATCCTCCAAAGGGACGTGATGAGGGAGGAGAGAGCCATTGCGGCAGAAGCAAGGAAGAAGCGCAGAGTAGAGGAGGAAACCAGGACATCACAGCCCCCAAATAACATCCCCAGAAGTGAGGGGGAACCCCAACCTCAACCCGTACGTCGAGGTACTACAAATCCCCCACCCTCATTTGCAATAGAACTCCCGCTCCCACCAAACCCTGCTACCCCCTCCCCAATCCCACATGTCCCACCCCTCTCATTTTTCTCTCGCTGTCCCAAATCCCATTCCCCCTTCATCCCATAACCTCCCTGTCCCCCCCTTTCCTCCCTTGACCTTACCTTCCCCCTTCCTTGTGACCCCCCCCCCCCATCCCTACAACCAGGTATATTCTGAACCCTGTTCCCCCCCTCCAAACCTCACAAACTTAGGAAGCGCTTTCCCTCACCATCACAGAAAAACCGATCCAACCAAGAGGAATATGAGAAGGGACAGAAGAAAGTGCATGCCCTCAAGAGCAATGTACAGTAACATAGTGGGACTCATAAACAAATGACCTAGGAGAATGGATACTAGAAGAAATCCAGATATAATAGCACTCACGGAAACGAATTTAACGAAAACCATAACAAACACATTGTTTCCACAGGACTACTGTGGAATTGATAGGGCAGTAAAGACAGCCTATTTAACAGAAGAGGCAAACACCACTATGGACACAGTGTTTAGGTAGGGACTCCAGGCTGGAGCTGCATACTCCAGATTGGTCTTACTAATGGTATACAGGGTTCTGAGAATTCCATATGATTAGCCCAATGCTCAGGAACCTGAACATCATTTTGAGATTGAGTTGAGAGTCGGACAAGAGACAGGGTCACCCCCGCAAGCCAACTTGGCGATTACACACGTTGCCTGTTGTGGAGCCCTCGCGGCTGAGCGTCGCGCTTGGGGGTCATAGTCCCTAATGGCCAGGTCGATCCCCGACGAGGCGAGGAACAATGGCAGAGTTTCTTTCAATCTGATGCCCCGTTCACGTATGCTATAAATAGGTTCCTTGGAGTTAGACAGAGCTGTTCGCGGCTGCTGTCCGCTTGGAATGCGTGTGTACCGTGTTAGAGGTATATATGTATTAGATATAATGGAGGAAAAAAAATGGTTTATAACCGTTGGGTCCCATCCATAAATCGATTCTAATTAGGTCGATTCTGCAGACACAAAGGTAAACCACACACACACACACACACACACTAATCCACTATAGGTGAGTAACACACACGAGGACGACTTGCAGGATTAACCTCACTTTACAATCATCACACCCTAGACAATCACAACACGCACTCATAGGTGATTACACCACGAGGAGCGACTGCAGGAGTTCAACCTCACTTCGTGTAAGACAGAAGAGTAGGGGGACATGATCACCAATTCAGTTTCTCAGGGAATTCGACAGGGTTGATAAAGACAAAGGCTCTTTAACAAAAGGGCACACGCACTATTGGCCAGGTGGAAACTGAGTGCCCAAGTGAGCCACAGAGATATAGAAAGAACTGTATTTTTGAGTGTCAGTGGTTGACAAATGGAATGCATTCAGGAATCGATGTTGGTGGAGGCTGACTCCTACACAGTTTTAAGTGTGAAAGATAAGGATAGAGCCAATAGGCTCAGGAACCTGTACACCTCTTTATTGACGTTGAGAGGCGGGACCAAGGGGGGGTTGAGCCAGAGCTCACCCCCCGCAAAGCACAACTAGGTGAGTACACCTATGTGAGTACGACGGCACCCGCCGCAAAACGCAACGCACACACACACACAGACACAACACACACACAACACACACACACACCAACACACACACACCACCGACACACACAACACACACACACACACACACACACACACACACACACACACACACACATTAATATAAGGTAAGTTTTATATGCCTTCGTTTGGATTATAAAACAAAAAAGAAAGTCTTGAGGCGTCCTTAACTTGCAGAAGAAGCTGTGCGTCAGCCCCAGCACCCCCCCCCACCAGTGCGTCCCCGCACCTCGCACCCCCCCCCCACCCTACGCCCCGCCCTACCCCCCCACCCGTGACGTCCCCCGCACTCGCACCCCCCCCCAACCCTACGTCCGACCTCCCCTCCACCGGCTGACGTCCCGCACCTCGCCACCCTCCACACCCGCTACGTCCCCGCCCGCATCCACACCCGATACTCCCCGCACCTCGCCCCTCCACACCCCTGCGTCCCCGCACCTCGCACCCCACCCCCACACCCGAGTGACGTGCCCCGGACCTCCCACTTCCAACCCGCTGACGTCACCCGCACCTCGCCAACGGCCTCCAACACACCCTGACGTCCCCGCACCTCGCCACCTTTCACACCCGCTGACGTCCCCGCACCTCGCCACCCTCCACACCACTCCCGCCCCCCCCCACACGCTGACGTCCCCCACCTCACCACCCCACCCCCACCCGCTGAACGTCCCCGCACCTCGCCACCCCCCCCACCCGCTGACTACCCCGCACTCGCCACTCACCCCGTGACGTCCCCGCCCTCGCCCCTCACACCCGCTGACGTCCCCGCACCTCGCCACCCACACCCGCTGACGTCCCCGACACCTCGCCCCCTCCACACCCCTGACGTCCCGGCCCTCGCCCCCCTCCACCCCGCTGCGTCCCGCACCTCGCACCCCCTCCACACCCGCTGACGTCCCGCACCTCGCCACCCTCCACCCGCTCTGACGTCCCCCACATCGCCACCCTCCACACCCCGCTGACGTCCCCGCACCTCGCCACCCTCCACACCCGCTGACGTCCCCCGCACCTCGCCACCCTCCACACCACCCTCCTGAGTCCCCCGCACCTCGCCACCCTCCACAAACCGCTGACGTCCCCGCACCTCGCACACCCCTCCACACCCCTACGTCCCCGCACCCCGCCACCCGCCACCCGATCCAGCACACGCTCCAACCCCTGAACGTCCCGCACCTCGCCACCTTTCACACCCGCTGACGTCCCCGCACCTCGCCACCCTCCACACCCGCTGACGTCCCCCAGCCTCGCCCTCACACCCCTGCGTCCCCCCACCTCGCCACCCTCCACACCCGCTGACGCCCCCGCCCTCGCCACCCTCCACACCCGCTGACGTCCGGCCCTCGCCCCCCTCCAACACCCGCTGACCGTCCCCCCACCCTCGCCACCCTCCACACCCGCTGAGTCCCCCAGCACCTCGGCACACCTCCACACCGCTGACGTCCCGCACCCTTGCCACCTCACAACCCGCTGACGTCCCCGACCTCGCCCCTCCACACCGCTGACGTCCCCGCACCTCGCCACCCTCCACACCCGCTGACTCCCCGCACCTCGCCCCCCCTCACACCCCTGACGCCCCAACCCACTCGCCTACCCCCCACCCGATGACGTCCCCGGACCCCGCCTCCCATCCACAGCTGAGTCCCGCACACTCGCCACCCTCCCACCCCGCCTGACGTCCCCCCGCACCCTCGGCCACCCTCCACACCCCTCTGACTTCCCCGGACCTCCCCCCCTCTCACACCCCGCTGACGTCCCGCTCCCTCCCACCCTCCACACCCCTGACGTCCCCACCCTCGCCACCGTCCACACCCGCTACGTCCCCGCTACCTCGCCCCCCTCCACACACCCGTGACGTCCCGGACCTGCCCCCCCACCCGCTGATGACGCTTCCCCGCACCTCGCCACCCTCCACACCGCTGACGTCCCCGGACCTCGCCACCCTCCACACCCGCTACGTCCCCGACCCTCGCCCCCTCACAACCCCTTGCAATGATCCCCGCACCTCGCCACCGTCCAATACCAAGTGATCTACACAATTGTATTCTCCTCAGCTGTCGATGGCAGCTATTTATTTCACATTATTATTAACCTATTAAACAGTCGGGTATTTTATTGTGTTAAAAGGTAAATTTCTGCGGCCATTATCGATATTGGCAATGTGTGGTTCTGACGTCATCGTTCGGGGCGCCTCGCACGCGCCGCCACCAGGTACACGTGGTATGTTCAGCTTTCCTATATCTGAAGAGCATTCATAACATAATACGTTTTGAAGTACAGTAAACGGTAAATTGTTATGGGAGAAACTGGGAATCAATATATGAGCAGCAAAACATCCTAAGCAGTAGCACAATTCTTAATTTGCCCAACCCTTGGCTGGACGGTAGAGCGCATGCAGGTCGGCGTTCAATCCCCGCCCGTCCAAGTGGTTGGGCACACATCCTTTCCCCTTCCCATCCCAAATCCTTATCCGACCCCTTCCAAGTGCTATATAGTTTATGCTTGGCGCTTTTCCTGATAACTCGTTCCTCCCCCTATACCTACAGTTGAGGTACTCACTAGTGACTTGCGGGTTGAGGCTCTGGCTCTTTGGTCCCGCCTCTCAACCGTCATTAGCTGTGTAACAGATTCCTGGGCCTACTGGGCACTCTATCATATCTACATATGAAACTGTGTATGGAGTCAGCCTCCACCACATCACTGCCTGTGCAGGCGATGCGTCACAATAACGTGGCTAAAGTAAGTTGACCAGACCACACACTAGAATGTGAAGGACGACGACGTTCGTCCGCCTGGACATTCTAAGTCGATCGACTTGATAATGTATTCCACCTGTTAACTACTCTGACAGTGAAACAGTTCTAGGTGGAAGTTCTGAACAAGGACAGAGCGAGGGGCGGCCATAGGGAAGTGTGACACGCAGTATGCGGGGTACAGAGATGAAGTTTACATACAGCGGTGCGACTGTAACACGAGCAGCTGGCAGGTTACAGCAGACGAGGTGTTGGGGGGGGGGGGGTGAGCGTGTCTGCGTACTGTAAGCTGCTGCGGCAGTCTCCCCGTGGGTGTTAAAGAATACAACTGAAGCTTTGAGCAAACCTCTTTTATTAATCGATGTGATCTCTGAAGGTGAGGCTGTGAGGGGTGTGATCTGTGGTGAAGGTGAGGCTGTGAGGGTGTGATCTGTGGTGAAGGTGAGGCTGTGAGGGATGTGATCTGTGATGAAGGTGAGGCTGTGAGGGTGTGATCTGTGGTGAAGGTGAGGCTGTGAGGGTGTGATCTGTGGTGAAGGTGAGGCTGTGAGGGTGTGATCTGTGATGAAGGTGAGGCTGTGAGGGATGTGATCTGTGGTGAAGGTGAGGCTGTGAGGGTGTGATCTGTGGTGAAGGTGAGGCTGTGAGGGGTGTGATCTGTGGTGAAGGTGATGCTGTGAGGGATGTGATCTGTGGTGAAGGTGAGGCTGTGAGGGATGTGATCTGTGGTGAAGGTGAAGCTGTGAGGGTGTGATCTCTGAAGGTGATGTTGTGAGGGGTGTGATTTTTGAGCTCCTGAGCTTGTGTACTGTTGGCTCTTATGAGTTCCAAGTTTGACAAAAAGACGTATTAACAGCACATTGAACTTTTAACGATGATGTGTGTGGGGTCGGGGAAGATCACAGGCCAGTTCGCTGGCCTCCAGGGACCAGATTCACGAAAGCACTTACGGCAGCACTTACGAACCTGTACATCTTTTCTCAATCTTCGGCGGCTTTGTTTCCAATTATTAAACAGTTTACAAGCATGAAAACTTCCCAATCAACTGTTATTGTTATAAAAGGCCTCCTGGGTGCTTCGGAGCTCATTAACTATTTAATAATTGAAAACAAAGCCGCCAAAGATTGAGAAAAGATGTACAGGTTCATAAGTGCTGCCGTAAGTGTTTTCGTGAATCCGGCCCCTGGCCCCCGCCTCCCCATGGTCCACACAAACTGAGTTCAATAGTAATAGCAGATATAGAAGGAAGATGGATGTTTAATTTTGTCAAACAGAACGCAAAGAGTAACAGCCAATCAAATCAAATAAAGTTCAAGCGCAGTTAAAAACCTACTCTTCTTGAGGTTATCTTGATATGATTTCGGGGCTTAGCGTCCATGCGGCCCGGTTCTCGACCGGGCCGCATGGACGCTTTTTGTTACACAACTCCCAGGAAGCAGTCCGTAGCAGCTGTCTAACTCCCAGGTACCTATTTACTGCTAGGTAACAGGGGCATCAGGGTGAAAGAAACATTTTGCCCATTTGTCTCCGCCTACACCGGGGATCGAACCCGGAACCTCAGGACTACGAATCCGAAGCGCTGTCCACCCAGCTGTCAGGCGCACCGGGTACAGGTGTACCTCAGGGTACAGTCCTTGCACCACTGCTTTTCATTATTCTCATATCAGATATAGACAAAAATACAAGTCACAGCTTCATGCCATCTTTTTCAGCTGACACCAAAATCAACGTAAAAATTACTTTTCTAGACGACACTGAAAACCTACAAGCTGATATTAATGAAGTTTTCGACTGGGCAGCAGAAAATAACCTGATGTTTAACAGTGATAAATTCCAGGTACTTGGATGTGGTTAAAATGAGGACCTTAAACATACTACAGGGCACAAAACATAATCAAATCTGCCCATAGTAGGGAAGCAGCATGTAAAGGATCTGAGAATAATGATGTCTGACGACCTAACGTTTAGGACCTCCCGGCAGAGCGGGAGAGGTTGCTGAAATAGAAGGAATACAGCAAACACACATTGTATTTAATGTATTCCCTCACGTATACCTTACCTTGTAGTTACCTTGCAATGATTTCGGGACTTAGCGACCATCGCGGCGCGGTCCTCGACCAGGCCTCCAGGTTGTTGGACTGGTCAACCAGGCTACATAGACGCGATAATGCGTCTAAATTATTGGGATCGTCTCAAAGCTCTCCAAATGTACTCTCTAGAAAGGAGACGAGATATACCAAATAATATACACATGGAAAATACTGGAGGGCCAGGTCCCAAATCTACACAGTAAAATAACAACGTACTGGAGTGAACGATATGGAAGAAAATGCAGAATAGAACCAGTCAAGAGCAGAGGTGCCATAGGCACAATCAGAGAACACTGTATAAACATCAGAGGTCCGCGGTTGTTCAACGTCCTCCCAGCGAGCATAAGAAATATTGCCGGAACAACCGTGGACATCTTCAAGAGAAAACTAGATCATTTTCTCCAAGGAGTGCCGGACCAACCGGGCTGTGGTGGGTATGTGGGCCTGCGGGCCGCTCCAAGCAACAGCCTGGTGGACCAAACTCTCACAAGTCAAGCCTGGTCTCGGGCCGGGCTTGGGGGGTAGAACTACTCCTGAAACCCTCTCCAGGTATGCTCCTACACCACCACCACCCCCTCCAACACCACCACCACCCCCTCCAACACCACCACCACCCCCTCCAACACCACCACCACCCCCTCCAACACCACCACCCCCCCCCTCCAACACCACCACCACCCCTCCTACACCACCACCCCCCTCCTACACCCCCCTCCTACACACACGCCCTCCTACACCACCACGCCCTCCTACACCACCACGCCCTCCTACACCACCACCCCTCCTACACCTCCTCTAGCACCCCTCCCTGTCCAACACCACGACCCCTCTTCACTACCACCACCCCCCACCATCATAACCCCCCTCCCCCCCCCGGGTCTAACAGCACTATGAAGGTGATCACTCAGAAAATGTAATTAACCAGTTCTAATTTTGGAGGTGTTTTTTGAGGTGAGGCTCCGAGGTTGGCGCGATTAACGAGCTCCTGTGAGGCCGGTAATGGCGGCCTTGGGTAGTTAGCGCCCTCTTACTGGTTCTCTCCCTGTACACGCCTAGTTGTGCTTGCGGGGGTTGAGCTCTGGCTCTTTGGTCCCGCCTCTCAACCGTCAATCAACCGGTGTACAGGTTCCTGAGCCTACTGGGCTCTATCATATTTACATTTGAAACTGTGTATGGAGTCAGCCTCCACCACACCACTGCCTAATGCATTCCATTGACTAGCTACCCTGACTGAAAAGTTCTTTCTAACGTCCCTGTGGCTCATTTGGGTATTCAGTTTCCACTGTGTCCCCTTGCTTGTGTACCACCCGTGATAAACAGTTAATCAACCCTGTCAATGCCTCTGAGAATTTTGTAGGTAGTGACCATGTCTCCCCGAACTCTTCTGTCTTCCAGTGTCGTGAGGTGCATTTCACGCAGCTTTTCCTCGTAACTCATGCCTCTTAGTTCTGGGATTAGCCTAGTGGCACACCTCTGAACTTTTTCCAGCTTCGCATTGAGTTTGACAAGGTACGCGCTCCATGCTGGGGCCGCATGCTCCTGGATTGGTCTCACATATGTGGTATACAAGGTTCTGAATGATTCCTTACACAGGTTCCTGAAGGCTGTTCTGATGTTACTGGTTACGCACGCGCGCACTGGCTATGTCTGTGCGTGCGTGTGTCTGTGCATGTCTGTGTGTGTGCCGGAGTCAATCTGTCTCTCCCTCGTTCCTTCTGCGGCTCCGTTGCGTATATAGGATAGTCAGCACAGTTACGAATTAAGCAGTGCTCCATACCTTTAGTGTAGGCAGCGCAGCGGAGGTCTCCACTACCTGTGGCGCCTCCCACACCACCGCCACTCACGCCTGCTCCTGTGCACGGATTAATGTTGATTTGTATGAATTTTATTTCCACATGGACACCTCACGTGTCCTGCGATAATAATGAATTTTCTTTGCCAGTTATTTTCCTCATTTAAGTGTTCGTATTATAATGGAGTGGGGAAAAAAGTAGTGGACAAACTTCCCGCAGAGAAAACAAACTTGCGCCCCCTCCCCCCATTAACTTCAGAAAAGGGGTTTAACTCGCTGAGATTAAAGAAGCTCCCCTACTCGTTCTAAAAGTTTACCTGCAGGTCGGTATACCGAGAGCTGCTCGGGGGTATACTCGTAGACTCTGGATGGCGCTAGAAGCAAGGTGTCTGGCCTGGACACATCTGTCCGCACACAAATATGTCCACACCCCGGCCAGTACGTTGCAATACACAGCCCTATGTACCCATACTATGTACCCATAGTAGGAAAACAGCATGTAAAGGATTTGGGAATAATAATGTCTGACGACCTAACGTTTAGGGAGCATAACCAAGCAAATATTGCGACAGCCAGAAAAATGATAGGATGGATTACGAGAACTTTCAAATCCAGGGATCCCATCACAATGGTTGTACTCTTCAAGTCACTTGTGTTGTCCCGTCTTGAGTACTGCTCAGTACTCACTTCCCCCTTCAGAGCAGGAGAGATTGTTGAAATAGAGGGAATACAGAGAACATATACGGCACGCATAGACGAGGTAAAGCACCTAAATTATTGGGATCGTCTCAAAGCTCTCCAAATGTACTCACTAGAAAGAAGACGAGAGAGATATCAAATAATATACACCTGGAAGATACTGTAGGGCCAAGTACCAAATCTGCACAGTAAAATAACGACGTACTAGAGTGAACGATATGGAAGAAAATGCAGAATAGAACCAGTGAAGAGCAGAGGTGCCATAGGCACAATCAGAGAACACTGTATGAACATCAGAGGTCCGCGGTTGTTCAACGTCCTCCCAGCAAGCATAAGAAATATTGCCGGAACAACCGTGGACATCTTCAAGAGGAAACTAGATTTATTCCTCCAAGGAGTGCCGGACCAACCGGGCTGTGGTGGGTATGTGAGCCTACGGGCCGCTCCAAGCAACAGCCTAGTGGACCAAACTCTCACAAGTCAAGCCTGGCCTCGGGCCGGGCTTGGGGAGTAGAAGAACTCCCAGAACCCCATCAACCAGGTATCAACCAGGTATCAGCCCGTTCTTGGCGCGTGAGGCTCTGCCGTACCGGCGTCTGGTTTAAATTTTAAATTTTGCCCCGAGGGGCGAGTTTACAGGGCAGCGCGACTCATCCTGTGAGTGGACACACCGTCATAGTGACAGTATTGGGCAGCGCCACTCATCCTGTGAGTGGACACACCGCCATAGTGACAGTATTGGGCAGCGCCACTCATCCTGTGAGTGGACACACCGCCATAGTGACAGTATTGGGCAGCGTCACTCATCCTGTGAGTGGACACACCGCCATAGTGACAGTATTGGGCAGCGCCACTCATCCTGTGAGTGGACACACCGCCATAGTGACAGTATTGGGCAGCGCCACTCATCCTGTGAGTGGACACACCGCCATAGTGACAGTATTGGGCAGCGTCACTCATCCTGTGAGTGGACACACCGCCATAGTGACAGTATTGGGCAGCGCCACTCATCTTGTGACTGGACACACCGCCATAGTGACAGTATTGGGCAGCGCCACTCATCTTGTGTGTGGACACACCGCCATAGTTACAGTATTGGGCAGCGCCACTCATCCTGTGAGTGGACACACCGCCATAGTGACAGTATTGGGCAGCGTCACTCATCCTGTGAGTGGACACACCGCCATAGTGACAGTATTGGGCAGCGTCACTCATCCTGTGAGTGGACACACCGCCATAGTGACAGTATTGGGCAGCGCCACTCATCTTGTGAGTGGACACACCGCCTTAGTGACAGTATTGGGCAGCGTCACTCATCCTGTGAGTGGACACACCGCCATAGCAGCATGTACAACACTCCCCAATAGGAAGAAAACCCGCTGGGTTGTTCATCCTGTCACTTGTGCCCAGACACAGCTAGGACTTGCTTAACTGTCTCAAGTGAACAGCTCCTCAAACAAGATGATTAACATCTGTCAACCCTGAAAAGCTTGCGTTATCTTGCAGGTGCAAAATGGGGGAATCTTTTAAGAACAGTGTCTGGTCTGCACCACAGAGTGCAGCCCCCCCCCCCCCCACCCATACCAAAGTGCAGGCCCCCCGCGCGCACGGAGCACAAGCCTTTGCCAAACTATTAAACATAAAGAAGCGGAGTATAATTAGTCCAGAAGAGTGTAGGCTTTATCCCAGATTTCCTGATTATTCCTCACAACGAGTACCATCAGCTAAATCAGACGGAATTGCAGATGGATATACCCACAGGTCGGTAAGGCGCCGGGTATACAGAGAGGCAGGAATGTTGTTAAAGATTCGCTACCTGGAACAAGAAGTTCCAAGTAGCACGGGCTATGGTGAGCCCGTAGTGAATGTTAAGAGGCAGGAAGGTAAACACAGGCATACCTGTAGGCAGGCAAACAGTAAACAATAATATGGGCGAGGGGGTAGTGTTGATGTTTGTCGTGTGGTTATTGGCCGGCTGCTGGGCCACCCCGGGTACAGGGCTGGCCAGCTGGGCCTCTGCGTGCCCTACACCAACACCGCCATAGCTGGCTATGGGGCACGTGGAGGCGGGCCTGTGAACTATAGATAGCCGCCACTCTCACACTCAGGCCCCTGATCAGGAATTTTCTGATTGTAAGGGAGTGTCGTAGGGTGGTTGAGGTCGCCCCCTTCTGCACATCTTTCACAGGAGTCGGCTTCTACTCCGAATCTCAGATTCCTATGAAGTATGAAATGTTGGTTCATTTTCCATAGAGTGCTAAGCAGATTTTTGTGGCAGTTATTGACCGGTTTGAAGTTGAATTAGATCTAGGTATCCCCATCTCTGCTGTCAAAACTGTATTGGTCCAAACACTCAGATCTGATAGGAAAGAACTCACTGCTCCCAACGACCCTTGAAAGCACCAGTATAAAAGCTATAATTTGTTCAGATCTGCAACCTACATCTATGGGCAGCACAAAACGTCCACTAGACTGTGCGACACAGTGGTTTGCAAGATCAGGTTGGGTTACCGTTACCTGTGGCAGGTGGCTACGGTGACGGATCTCCCAATCCTGAGCACTCCAGTTTGCAAACTCTGTGAGCAGGAACTACGCAGATCTCCCGCACATCATCACTGAATGCCCAGTTATTAGACCTTCGGGCCAGTTGGCATGAGTACCTGAAGCTTTGCAATTACTTTTATTCACTCTCGTGTTCTTGAAGATATCCTCACAGTGTACCCAAAATTTGCCATGCAGGCACTAAACATATGGCCCTGTATGACTAACCATCCTGCGAGATGGGGACCTTTATTACCACTTTATCCGTTATTTGACGTGTCTCAATTTTAATGAACCTATCCTTTCCCTAATCTTTGTTCGATATAACTGAAAAAAAAAACTTTAGGATTTGTCTTAGTTTGCTCTGCTATGCGAACTTCATAGTTTTTTTGCGTTCCATATATCTTTTTTAACATTGCTAACCAGTTGTACGATTTCCTGTTCTAAACTGACTTCACCATTCTTAATCCTTTTGTACCACGCTCTCTTTTTTACTTATAAGGTTCTTCAGATCCTTTGTTATCCACTTTGGATCATTAGTATTCGATCTACTCAATTTGTATGGTATACTACGTTCCTGGGCTTTGCTTAGAATATTTTTAAATAGTTATATTTTGAATCCACATCGAAATCCCTTTTACGTCACCCATCGCTGGGTTCACGTCTCACTCCAAGACCGACCCACACCCCATGCCCAAGACTTTGCAATCTATTTCACCCAAAAAATTCTTAGGTTATTGAAATCAGCTTTTCAAAATC
>WNGS01002206.1:0-16762 GCA_020271785.1 Procambarus virginalis
AAGGTGGAGTAGTTTATTAGCACAGTGGGAGGGTACATGATATAGTCTTCAGTAGGTTGACGTGGCACAACTGGGTCTCCCAGCCGCTATCGGGGTTCTTGAGAACGTAGTTGTAGTTATTCCTGCACTCCTTGACACGGTAGGGTCCTGAAAACCTGTTTTGCAAAGGAGAACCTGGGATAGGGAATATAGGCAATTACGAAGTCTCCGGTTTAAATTTCCTCACTGGCTGTGGGTCGTAATGAGTCTGCATCCTCTCTTGGGCTTCAGTAGGTGTTTCTGGCATAGTGGAATGCACCCTCTCGAGAATGTGTTGGAGGTTTTGAAGAAACTGGGGCACATTCTGATGCTCACTGAAGGTGGCATCAGTAGAGAGTCTTGAAAGCCTTGAGAGGAGTACGGCACTTACGTCCGTAGAGCATCTCATAAGGAGATACTCCTAGTGACTCATTGGGAAGACTTCTGAAATACACATGATGAGATCAATTGCTTATCCCAATCCTTAGAGGTCTCATTGCAAAACTTTTTTAGGAGTGCTTGATAGTCTGATGACTACGCTCAAAAGAACCCTGTGAAGCAGGATGATAGGGGCTGGACAGTACCTGTTTGATGTTGAACTCCTCCAGTGTCCGTTAGAAGAGATCACTGGTGAAGTGATATGCCACAGTCGCTCTGAATCTCCCTCGGAAATCCATACTGGGTGAAGATCTTCAGCAAATTTTTCACCACTGTAGCAGCCGTAATGTTCTTTACTGGAACTGCTATGGGGAATCTGGTGGTAGGACACAGGATGGTTAAGATATAGGCGTTGCCGGAACTGGTCCGAGGCAAAGGACCAACACAGTCAATAATAAGTCTGTGGAAAGGTTCCGCAGGCACCTGGATGGGTGTCAGTGGTGCTCTGGGGATAGAAACGTTCGGTTTACCTGCCATCTGACACACGTGACACAGTTTGACATGTTGTTTGACATCATTAACCATACCTGGCCAGTAGTAGTCTTGTCGAATCCCATGGTAGGTCTTGTTAAACCCGTAGTGTGATAGTGCTCCGTGGGCCAGGTGTAGAATAGTGGGCGCAGGCTGGTAGGAATCACTAGTTGTTCAATGTTGCCCAATCGTCCTCCTCCTTCAGTTTACTGGGTCTGTATCTGCGATAGAGCAACTCGTTCTCTAAGAAGAACCCAGGAATACTGTCATATTGAGTCTCAGCCTGAAAGAATAATGGTGTCAAGGTAAGATCTTCCCTCTGTAACTTACGGAACTCCAAGGCGGTCAGATTTGGGGGTAGTTTCAGAGAGTCTTGAGGGACAGCGGTAGCAGTAAAGTCAGCTGGTTGCGGTCGTGCAGCTTGAGCACAGGTGGTCACCAAAACCGGAGGAGAAACTTCATCACTCTCTTGAACCTTTGCTGGAACATGCTCAAAAATCGGATTATCCATAACAGAGGTACACAACTGGGGTTTGTCCTTGACGATCAGGTTGGTCGGTTGCAGGTCTTCTGCCAAGTCGTTGCCCAGGAGAAGTTGCTCTCCTGGCATGGGAAAAGGCGGCGACTTGGACTTCACCGGTCACGAAGGGACAATCCAGGTGGACTCTAGCGAGAGGATAAGGAGTAGTAGCAGTGAGGTCAGTGATGAAGACAGTTTCTCCGGTGTAGGCGACGTTGGGCACAGCTGATTTCAAGACTATTGATTGAAGAGCCGCTGTGTCCCTCAAGATCTTAAGTCCAAAACGTCCCTCAGAATCCGAACCGTTGGTAGTGATAGTTCCAGGATACAGATATTTACTGAAGAGAGAAAGATCATTAACATGAACACCAACATTCATTACAGGTTTACCGGACTTAGGAGGAGTCTGTTTGGGTTTGGTGGATTCAGTAGTACCTTTGTATTGAGACTTACCACATTTTTCTATGGTATGTCCATAGAGTCTACAATACTTACAGTACAGTTGCGAGGTACAGTACCTTGATCTGGGCTCACTTTCTCGTAACTGTACCAAGACTTCTTACTGGTAGGTGGTTCTGGTGTCAGCCGGTCGATGAGGCTGTAAGTGTCAGCCGACTTCGCACATTTTACTAGGTCGGTCTCTTCCTTATCTGCTAAATATAAACGGACAGGAGGAGGTACACGCCTCAAGAATTCTTCAACTAGCATAAGGTTGACGAGTTCTGGAAAAGTAGAGACATGTGCTGCCTCCAGCCATTTCATAAAATATCTCCGTTTGGTGTTGGCAAATTCTAAGAAGGTGGTGGTACTTGCCTTTATGTAGTCACGGAATTTTCGTCGGTAGCTTTCGGTGGAGAGAAGGTAGGCATCCAACACGGCTTGCTTCAGGGTCGGGTAGTCATTTTCAGACACCAAAGTGCTGAGTGTGACTGCTGCTCTACCTGTAAGATGTACTCGGAGAAGGGTAGCCCATTGGTCGGTAGGCCAACTAAGTTGATTAGCAAGGGTCTCAAAGGTTGTAAAAAGACATCAACCTCCGACTCTACGAACGGTGGCATTAACTTACTTGCATGGGAGACATTGAAACTTGGAGGAAGACTAGCTGCAGCTTGTTGGCGTTGAGCTTGGTGTGTAGTGTCCAACGTGAGTTCTCTTTGACGACATTCTAGAGCCAGACACGCTTGCTGTTTTTCATGCTCGCGTTGCATCTCCAGGTGACGTTGTTTTGCTTCAAGCTGTACTCGTTCACGCTCTCTGAATATGACCAACTCACATTCTTGCTGTCCTTGGAGGAGGAGGGCCTCTCTGTCACTCTCTTCTTTCTTGAGGGCGGCCTCTCGCTCCTTGAGGTGGATCTCTTGGTCTTGTTGTTCCTTAAGCAATGCGGCCTCTCGTTCCTTGAGGAGGATCTCTCTTTCTTGATGGCAGCTGCTTCCTTTTGTTGCTCCCGCTCGATCTTGGTAAGTTCGAGTTTAAGTTTCATAGTGGCCAAATCTTGTTTATCTGCAATAGTGTAATGTTCGTGAGTGTCAGAGTCTATTATCCCTTCATCTAAAAAGTGATCTAATAGTAGATTATGTAATTCATTCCTGTTGGCTCCATGGGGAACATCTAGGTGATACTCATGTGCAAGAGTTTGTAATTCGGTCCTCTTGGCACGACTTAAGTTCCCATTTCACCTGCTGGATCTGAACGGAAAGCTTGGAGACAAAACATGGTGAAATTAGCAAATAAATGTGACACGAATATACTGTGGTGATATGGTGAATGTCAGAAACAGGAAAACGTGGCAACTGGTACCTATCCTGTGGAATTGTTAACAATTGAAGTTAATTCAAGATGGTAAATGATTAAGGTCGCAGGAAATCTTGTACCCGGTACTCACTGTGGGAGGATAAGGGCAAGAAAATCCTACTAATTAGTTGAAACTGAGTTTCTAAAACAAATGAAACATTTAATGGTTCCAAAAGCAAATTAGGTAGTCCAAGAATGTAGGCATACCTTGCCGAGTCACTATAGGACATAAGCAAGTTTTTCCCACTGAAATGAAATATGATACTTACAGAATTAGCGAACTTTGTGCTCTGAAAAAAGAAAGCTAATTCCCTACCTAAGTAAATATCATTGTTTCTAACCGACGAGTAGGGATGCGAGTGTCAACTGATGACGAGAACTATTGGCGAGGTCCCAACTCGTCAATAAAAGTCTGTGCTAGAGGAACAATGGCCCTCTTTATCCTCCTAGAGTCGGATTGCAGAAATTAGGTGCTATTGACCCAGAGACAGACCACAGTACCAGGGTACCTATATGATGATCTGCCGAAAATATGAGAAATATCCTAGGGACAAAAGGTGGTAAACACGGGTAATAACACGGAGGGAGAGACGACCAATTAAGAGTATGACTGAGGCCTACTGTCACCACGTAATCCAAAGTTGTCTCACACTCACCATATGCTACTCCCGGAATGCACAATACACACAGCACCATATGAATAATAATTGATTATTGAAAATAGTGAAAAGCAATGGTATTAAAGCCAAGTACGCTTACCACAAATTACCAATACCTGAGTGAAGCTCCTAGGACAGGCCCCCAAGTATATGTGACGGTAAAGTGTTGGAGTATGGTGTTCGGCAGTCTTCCAATGGCAGATGTCAATGCCGGGTCACATACACAAAAAAAAAGAGACTGCTTGCCTGATTGTCTGTGGTAAGGTAAGGGAAGACACACAAAACACATAGAATAAACAATGAAATTTAATTACTCTAGAAAACAAATTTAAATAAAGACAATTCCTTGGCTTGGCAAAGTGCAAATATAACAAGTGAAAAAACTAACATAAAAATGAATAAGTAATGGTTTTACGTTAACAATAGTACAAAAATATAATACAAGTAATATAAATGGTGCTGGGAATATAAGCGCAAGCTAAGAACCGCTACTTGATACACGAGGTATATCAATTAGATGTTCACAGCCCAGAGCACAAGATATTCTGAAGAGGAAACTGCTGGCCGGCCCCGACGTTGACTCTTCGAGGTCCGTGAGTGGTGCAGAGCTGGAGTGGTGTGGTCTCGATCAGCCAATCAGAATGCAGGCAGGCCGACACTGGTAGTTGGCTAATTGTAGTGCAGGCGACGAGCCGGCGGTGAGGAGTGTGGGGGGTGCAGGAGTGGGAGTATGCAGGTGTGTGCGCTGCCTTGACAAACGTTTTGCTACCGTTGATCGTATCTTGAATGTAGCATGGGACGTGACTACTACAGGGAAGAGCAGGCTCAATCTCTTTTGAAAGAGATTATCGTCACAATATATATATATATATATATATATATATATATATATATATATATATATATATATATATATATACATATATGTCGTACCTAGTAGCCAGAACGCACTTCTCAGCCTACTATGCAAGGCCCGATTTGCCTAATAAGCCAAGTTTTCATGAAATAATATATTACCCCTAATTTTTTTCTTATGAAATGATAAAGCTACCCATTTCATTATATATGAGGTCAATTTTTTTTATTGGAGTTAAAATTAACGTAGATATATCACCGAACCTAACCAACCCTACCTAACCTAACCTAACCTATCTTTATAGGTTAGGTTAGGTTAGGTAGCCGAAAAGGTTAGGTTAGGTTAGGTTAGGTAGGTTAGGTTGTCGAAAAACAATTAATTCATGAAAACTTGGCTTATTAGGCAAATCGGGCCTTTCATAGTAGGCTGAGAAGTGCGTTCTGGCTACTAGGTACGACATATATATATATATATATTATATATATATATNTCTGTTACACTTCGTTACTTATTTACTTTATTTAATTTCCTTTTGCCTATACTTCTGCTCGCTACACACTTATGCGTTTATTTATCATTCCGTTCATACGTTTTAATCTACTTACTTCTTATGCCCTCATCCATTTTAATTTAGTTTCTTATGTCCTGGCTTTTAATTTTAGTTTACTTTCTTATATTTTAGTTCTTTATTAATTATTGTCTGATTATGTTTGTTTATTTTAAAAGTTCATTAACTAATTAAGGTTTATTTATAAATTTATTTTAGTTTCCCGAGTTTATTTACTTTATTTATTTACATTTATTTATTTTACTTATCTCTGGTTCTGTGTTATTGCCTACTTTTTCGCTCTGTCTATTCAATAATCTTGTTAAGTTTACTTATGTCCTTATTTCGTTTTACTGTTACACTTCGTTATTTTTTTTTTTTTTTCCTGCCATGCTTTGCTTACACGGCTATATTATTACCTTGTTTGCATGCCTAGCCTTGTTTCCTTTCCTGTCCTGCTCTGGCTGCCCACTTAATTTTCCCCTATCCGCAGTACGGAGATGCCGGCCCACCCACCCCACGGTGAAGAAGAGGACAAGGGCGGCGTCAACAAGAGGGCAGCGACGAAGGGGTGCTAGGACGCAACCGCCTAGGGCAAGGGTGAAACCCGCCCGCATCGCCTCCTCCACGGACGCCTCTTCGGGAGGCTCTGACTCGGACGCCGACCACATCCACGATGCACGCCCAAACGGAATGGCCACGGGGGACGCGGCCGACCACCCCTCACAACTTTCGGCCGCCGACTGGGCAACGCTGCGGACGCTCATTGCTCAGGCTCGGAGGCCCCCCCCCCTCCGAATCGAGACGACAGAAGATTTCGAACCCTGGCGGAGCGGACAACACGGACGCCCTCACGAACCGGCCTACTCGCACAGCCTCCCCCCCCCCCTGCGCGCCGCCCACGGTCAAGGGCGAGGAGCCACACGACAAGGCGGCGACACAGCTCTTCCGGCACGTCCCCCAACGGCGAGTACCACCGAGAGAGCTCGTTCCCTACTACCCCTAGTCCTTGGGTAGGGCAGCTCTGGGGGACGCGTGGCAACACCGTCACCATGCTAGGTGAGCACGTCCCACTGGCCCTAAGAGAGAAAGTCTGGGCAAACAAGTACATCGACTGGCGCGAGCTGCTGGCTTACGAATGCGATGCCAGGCCCTCGGAGTCACGCCATGCCACTCCCTCTGAGGCCCAGTTATCCACTAAGAACTTGCCGCCTCTGACGCTGGAGCAGTGGGGGCACGGCTTCGACATCTTAGCTTCAATCTACCTCGATCGACTTCCCGCCGAGGGTCGGGCGCTTTTCACTCATGTCCGCTACGTGAAGTCCATGAAGCGCAACCTCCGCGGCGACTGGATGTGGTACGACGAGGCATTCAGGTGGGACAAGGAGAGGTCGGGCTGCCCTTGGACCGCTCTAAGACTCGACCTGGAGATTCGGTCCGTACAACGTGCAGCGCAGGAGCAGTTTCAGGTGGGGCCTCGCGCCGCCGCCTCCCCAGCCGAACGTTCACTCTACTGCACGGGCCTACGGGCTACCACCGGGATACTGCTACGCTTTCCACGCAACCGGGACAGGCTGCTCCGTCCCCTCCTGCACCTTCAAGCACTCTGCCGCGCTGCCACAAGCGACATCCTGCCTACTGCCCGTGCCCCCAGGCCAAGCCTCGAGTCGCCGCCGCCAAGGAGAATCGTTCCCGTCGCCCCACTCAGGACAAGAGCAGGAAGAAAGACACGTCACAACGCCAGTGGACGCAGACGCGCTTGATGCTGTTCCTAGTACCTATGCTAGACAGGGAACTGAGCCTGGGGCGCATAGCGGGCCCCTTCGAGGTCCCCCCATTTGAGAACTTCAAGTGTTCTCCTATAGCCCTGAGAGAAAAGTCTACGCCGGGAAAATACAGGCTACTCCACATCCTCGGCTACCCCTATACCGCCGAGAGCGTCAACGCCAACATCCCGCGGGAGACGACAACTGAGACCTTAGTGGTCAGACGCTCGCCGGGGGCGCACTTGGCAAAAATGTGATATAGCAGAGGCTTTACGGATCGTCCCGGTCAACCCCAGCGACTACCACCTACTCGGCTTCGCCCACGGAGGGCGGTACTACTATGGAAAAATGCTCAGCATGGGGGCGGCACATTCCTGCAGGATCTTCGAGACGTTCTCCGACGCCCTGCAATGGATCCTCGTGGAGAAGTTCGGCGTGCGGGATGCCGTGAAGGTGCTGGACGATTTCATCTGCGTGAGTTCTACCTACGAGTGCTTGCGGAGCTTGCGGGTGTTCATTGCCCTCGGTGAGCGCCTAGGCGTTTCCCTGGCCCCCCACAAGACTGCGGGCCCCCGCCCCTGCCTCACCTTCCTTGGACTTGAAATCGACGCCCGACGTATGGAGACAAGGCTGCCGGACGACAAGAGGACGAAGTACATGACCGCAGTGGAAGATGCTCTGCGGGCCGAGAGCCTTCCCCTGCGGGACCTGCAGGGGATTATCGGCAAACTGCAATTCGCCACGACAGTCATACCGGGGGACCTGCTACCGAGCGCTCTTCTCCCTCGCCTTCTAAGCCTGCCTCCGGCTAGGGGAGGTGACCTATACGGGGAAGGGGCAACACACACTACGCTTGGACCAGTTAACGTTATTGCGGACGGGGATCGACATCGCGTTTGCCTCCTACAAGCACAGTGCAGGGCGTACCCCCACTTTAACCCTGAGTGCAGACCCCTACAGCAAGTACTGCCCGGTACGTGCCATGGCGAACTACTTAAGACGACGGGGCTTGGGACCAGGACCTATCTTCCTGGGCGAATCGGGCTTCCCGGTCACCAGACAAGATTTCACATGGGTGCTCTGTGCCGCCGTTCGAGCACTAGGCCTGCCTCCAAACGATTACGCTCCGCACTCCTCCAGAATCGGCAGGGCCACTCGGATGTCCAAGGATGGCCTGGCGCCGGCAGCAATCAGAGCAGTCGGCAGGTGGAAAAGTGATGCGTTCCACACCTACGTCAGGCAAGACGTCATTCCATTACCTAGATAAGTTTCTTCTGCGGCCAGCGGGCACCTCGCCCTTCGGGGGGTGGGGGACCGGCTTCGCTGGCCTGCGGAGTGGGGGTGCTGCGCCGGATCCCCAAGTCTAGGGCTGCCCGCAGCTACTTACCATATGTCAAGTGCTCACTTGTAGTGCAAGTTTGGGGTTGCAGACTTTACATGTACTGGGCACTAGCATATCATTACCCCTGGAAATTATTAACTATTCTATGCCCTCTGTGTATACAGAATATATTTCTACATACTGTACTGGCTGTGCCACTCAATTATCTCTGGCATTGTTTTTAATTATAGCATTAAGCTGATTGCGAGTACTGCAACATTGCTTCGGCTAGCTGCCACTAGGCACGGTTAATGTCCTATGACTTATTCCCTTAGTTGCATCTTTGCAGTACTGGCATTCTACTCAGCCATGTTACATGCCTTCTCTTATATTGTGGTACAGCAGTTGCGCTACTTACCATATGTCAAGTGCTCACTTGTGTGCAAGTTTGGGTTGCAGACTTTACATGTACTAGGCACTAGCATATCGTTCCCCTGGAAACTATTAACTATTCTATGCCCTCTGTGTATACAGAATATATTTTATACATACTGTACTGGCTGTGCCACTCAATTATCTCTGGCATTGTTTAATTATAGCTTTAAGCTGATTGCGAGTACTGCAACATTGCTTCGGCTAGCTGGCACTAGACACGGTTAATGTCCTATGACTTATTTCCCTTAGTTGCATCTTTGCAGTAGTGGCATGCTACTCAGCCATGTTACACGCCTACTTGGATATTGTGGTACAGCAGTTGCTCTGTAAACATTAGTTAATAAATTAAGGTCCCCCCAAAAAGTGGCTTTAGGCATTGTATGTACTAGCCCTATCTATAATCAATCATTCTTTGTAAAATCCCTTGTATGTATGTACCTTACCTAAATAAACATTTTTTTTTACCAGTATCATAAGAAAGGCAAAACTTGCATATTGTGTGAATAGATTCAATGAAGCAAAAGGCAACATGAAAAGCACTAGGAAAACAATCTCTAGTATCCTAGAAACTAAACAACACTCACATAACCAAATAAAACTCTACAAGGATGGGGATATGCCGTCAACTGATTTAGTAATGGCAAATGAATTTAATAGTTTCTTTTCATCGGTTGGTGCTAATCTTGCCAGTAAAATCCCACAGACTCAGACACATATCTCTCAGGCAGCTATCCAAACTCTCTTCTCTTTTCACCAATCAGCCCGGCAGATGTTGTGTCCATCATACACTCTCTAAAAACCAAGGCAGGGAACACCAGTGAAATTCCGTCCATTGTATACAAGAGTGCCTCCCATGCCCTTGCCCCACCCATAGCCCTTCTGTTCAACAAATCTATAGTGTCACACCTTCGCTGATATCCTCAAAAAAGCAAGAGTAACGCCAGTCCATAAAGGAGGCAATCCGGCGGACATAAACAATTATAGACCAATATCAAATCTACCCATTCTATCAAAAATATTTGAAAAAATTATTTACAAACAGCTCTATTCCTACCTCGTAAAATTCGACATACTCAGCCCCTGCCAGTTTGGCTTCCGGTCCCAAAAGAGCACCAACGATGCAATCGTTAGTCTCCTTGACGTAATCTACTCAGCCCTTGACAAAAATGAGTTTCCGATTGGACCCTTCATTGACCTAAGAAAAGCCTTTGATACTGTTAATCACAACTACCTCTTACTTAAACTCCAGCATTATGGAATCCGAGGCCTAGCTTACCCTTGACTACATCCGAGCCTATCTTAGTGACAGACACCAATATGTAACCATCAATGATACAACTTCTTATACTCTACCAATTACCGTTGGAGTGCCACAGGGCAGTATCTTAGGACCTCTAATATTTCTTATATATATAAACGAGCTGCCTAATGTCTCTAATATTCTCAAACCTATATTGTTTGCTGACGATACTACCCTTATCTATTCAGACCTCAACTCACATACACTGAATAATGTTATGAATAATGAATTAAAAAAAGGCCACTTATGGATGTCAACTAACAAACTAACATTAAACATCCCGAAAGACTTACTACCTCTAATTTGGAAGCAAATCATCAAATTCAATTCAGCTACAGATAGACAACATTAACATCAGTAATAAAAATGATGGCAAGTTTCTTGGCCTATTCCTAGACAAGAGACTCAACTTCAGCACCCACATTCAACACATAACTAAGAAAGTCTCTAAGACAGTTGGTATACTCTCCAAAATCAGATATTATGTTCCTAACTCTGCTCTCCTCTCACTATATTATGCACTAATCTACCCCTATCTTAATTATGGTATCTGTGCATGGGGGTCTACCACTGCAAACCACCTTAAGCCCATCATCACCCAGCAAAAATCTGCTATCAGAATGATAACTAACTCTGCTTTCAGACAACACTCAGCTCCCTTGTTTAAATCCCTAAACTTGCTAAATATTAACTCCCTCCACACATTCTCTTGTGTCAACTACATTTACAAAACCCTGTTCTTAAATGCAAACCATGCTCTGAAACTCTCAATGGACAGATGTAATAGGACCCATTATCACCACACCAGAAATAAATATCTCTTTGATATCCCCAGGGTCAAACTTAATCTGTGTAAACACTCTATGCAAATTAAGGGACCTAGTCTATGGAACTCACTCCCTAGTGAATTGAAAAACTGTAAAACTTTTGCCTTATTTAAAAGCAAAACCAAAAAGTACCTAATTTCATCTTCTTAGTTTCCTACACTGAGCTTTAAATTTGCTCTGTACCTAGTGTTACCCAATCTCCTAATTTTTATGTATTTAACCCAAACAACCTTATCATTGTGTTTATTGCTGTCTTCTTTTATGTGCTAGCCATGTGCTGTATATTGTGTCTACCAATTTTTGTCAACTACCATTCAAGCTGTCATTGCAATCAATCTTAGCTACCTATGTGCTTTAATATACTGTACCTACAATTTTCTCTCATCTTTTTTTATTGCCATGTAACTGTTATCATTTTTTTTTATAAATTTTGCAAGTATTTACCTACTTAAAATTTTCTTAGAATAAGGACCTGCCCGAAACGCTGCGCGTTCTAGTGGTTCAAGATTGTAATTACCATATTGTGTATTCTCACATTCCCAATGTACCTTCTTGTATATGCATAAATAAATAAATAAATAAATAATTAAATGCGATTTCATTTCCCTGTTAACTCTTGAGAGGCTAAAATTCAAGCCTAAATACATATAAATAAATAAATATAAATAAATAAATATGTTTATTCAGGAAAGGTACATACATATAGAGATTTTACATGAGTGGATCGATTTATAGATAGAGCTAGTACGTACAATGCCTAAAGCCACTATTACGCAATGCGTTTCGGGCAAGAAAACATTAATATCTAAAACTTAATACTAATTGAACAAAAAGAATAAAATGTTTTGAGAACAGATACAAATAAAGGTACAAAAAAAAGGGGGAACATGACTGAAAAGCAGCACAAATACAATATGTAGACAAACAGCGTTGAATAAAAAAAAAAAAATAAGACATGGGTTGACAATAGAGGGGTAAGGTAGGTTACAGGGAGTTTATCAGGTAGTGTTTAGTTTTAATCTTAAACTGGTTGAGAGAGGTACAGTCTTTAACATGTATTATTACATATTATTTAACCCAGAAGACTGAATGTGATCAAGTACTACAGTCAAGTATGATTCAGGGACTGCAGTGAGATCAGCGACATTAGATATAACTTGAAGCTTGTTCAGGTAACTGGTCACTTATATATAAACACTGAGGCCCATGGAATTCATCTTGACTAAATAATAAATGTATCAAAATCAGTCGTCAGATTTATTGGGGTTTAATTTAGGTAATTGATTCAGAGGATTGAATAGCCCATCATTAAAGTCAAGTATGGTTCTGAGACTGCAGTGGGTTCAGTGACATTGGTCGCAGTGACTTGTAGCTGTTTAGGCTACTGTTCACTGATTTGCCACTGAAGCCTCCTGAACTCATCTTCATCTTTAAATGATGATATTAACATCAACCTCTGTTGCTATAGTCAGCTGTAATCTCCTTAGAATAATGCTACTGGAGAAATATAATCAGCTGACAAATTTAGATTTCTACTGGTATTGTTTGTCTGCAGACATAGTTCTCTTCAGGCTTAATACTGGGCCTGAGAGTAATTTGCCTCCTGCAGAATTTAACATGGTTATGCCCTGATATTTAGTAGGGCTACCGATGAATCGATGGTAGTAGTCTGTACCTACAAGGAGATCGAAGTTGGTGAGGTGATCAGACTTAATATTATCTGCCAATTTTATTCCTCTATTTCTCAGGAATTTGGCTGTTGCTCTCAGACCTTGAACTTGTAGGTCTACTGGTATTTTGTCCACCACAATGGCTTGTACTTGACAGACGTACCTGCGTAAACGTACTGATGGTTGTACCACCTGGTAGACTTGAGGTCCTTCTTTCATCCTAAACCTGCTTCCAACACTAGTAGCACTGTACTATATGCCTTCCCTTCATATCTGAACTCATAACTTTTACCAATACCTTTCGTCCTCTTGACATTAAACACGCCTTTTGACAAACTAACACACTTCGTAAGTGTGTTAGTTTGTCAAAACCCCAACCTCCCGTAACCTCCCGCGGGATGTTAAGTCTTAGTCGACTTGAACTTGAAACCGGCCATATACTGCAAGTATGTTGACGACATTTTTACACAGGTACCTGATGTCAGACATCTGCAGGAGCTGAAAGAGGCGTTTGAGCAGAATTCTGTGTTGTGTTTCACTTACGAGATGGAGAAGGAAGGGAATCTACCCTTTCTAGATGTAACAGTCATGGAAAGGAGCGGAGGTTTCCACACTGCAGTCTACACTAAGGAAACAAACATAGGAATGTGCCTAAATGCCAACAGTGACTGCCCAGACAGGTACAAGAGGAGTGTTGTTAACGCTTATGTCAACCGTGCTCTCAGCCACAGCTCAGAATGGAAGCAAGTCGACGAAGAACTCTGTAGGGTAAGGCAGGTCCTAGTCAACAACGGCTTCTCCAATGGTTTCATTGAAGACATCATAAGAAGGAAAGTGAAACGCCATGCAACCTCTGAAGAGACAACTAATACAACACCTATACCCCCTATTAGACTATTTTACAGGAACTTCTTCTCCACAGCTCATAAAACGGAGGAAAGGGTCCTGAAAGATATTGTTAATAGAAATGTTATCCATACAGACAAAAATCAGAAGATACAACTAACGATTTACTATAAAACCAAAAAAACGGCCAGCCTACTCATGAGAAACTCTCCAGACACGGAGCAGAACGCTCTAAAAGAGACAAACGTCGTCTATGCCTTCAAATGCCCTCTTGGGGACTGTAAGCCTCAAAAAACTCAGTATATAGGCAAGACAAAAACATCTCTTTCCAGGCGTTTAACGATGCATAAGCAACAGGGCTCCATTAAGGAACATATATTCTCTTCCCACAACCAAACCATCACCAGAGAAATCTTAACAAACAACACAGAAATCATTGATAGATACAGCGACAGCAGGCGGCTTGACATCTGCGAGGCACTACACATCAAGAAGTCAACACCAGCAATCAACAGCCAATTAACGCACAACTATATTCTACCCACTTCAAGACTCCGCTCCAATATAGAAACATCAGGAAATATGGGATAATAGGCCTTCTGCAGTTCTGTTACCCAACTTCTATCTGTTACCCAACTACCCATTGTTCCGTGTTCTAAGTTTTGTTGAAAGTTTGTTTTTTCACCCCACTATTGTATTACATCACCTCACCCAAATGCAGGTATAAGAGCCAAAATGCTGTTTCAGTCATAAAGTTGTGTGTGGATAAACTGAAGTCTTTGAAAATGTAATAAGTTTTACGAAACGCGCTCAAGTGTCGCGTCAGACTAGAAATAAAAAATGAATTTTGGAGAATTGATTTTTCATTTACCGTCACCAGTAAAAAGAAACATAAGGAAAATCGAGAAAATTCGTGTTAGAATTATTAATCTTACTTTTTCGGTCATATTTAATAACATATGTCTACAGGAAAGACTGCTACCAAAATATACTAATATATATATATATATATATATATATATATATATATATATATATATATATATATATATATATATATATATATGGTGTGTGTGTGTTGTGTGTGTGTGTGTGTGTGTGTGACAGTAAAGTGTTGGAGTATGGTGTTTGGCAGTCTTCCAATGGCAGATGTCAATGCCTGGTCACATACACAAAAAAAAGAGGACTGCTTGCCTGATCATCTGTGGTAAGGTAAGGGAAGACACAAAACACATAGAATAAAACAATGAATTTAATTACTCTAGAAAACAAATTTAAATAAAGAATTCCTTGGCTTGGCAAAGTGCAATATAACAAGTGAAAAAACTAACATAAAAATGAATAAGTATTGGTTTTACGTTAACAATAGTAAAAATATAATACAAGTAATATAAATGGTACTGGGAATATAAGCGCAAGCTAAGAACCGTACTTGATACACGAGGTATATCAATTAGATGTTCACAGCCCAGAGCACAAGATATTCTGAGGAGGAAACTGCTGGCCGGCCCGACGTTGACTCTTCGAGGTCGTGAGTGGTGCGGAGCTGGAGTGGTGTGGTCTCGATCAGCCAATCAGAATGCAGGCAGCCGACACTGGTAGTTGGCTAATTGTAGTGCAGGCGATGAGCTGGCGGTGAGGAGTGTGGGGGGTGCAGGAGTGGGGTATGCAGGTGTGTGCGCTGCCTTGACAAACGTTTTGCTACTGTTGATCGTATCTTGAATGTAGCATGGGACGTGACTACTATAGGGAAGAGCAGGCTCAATCTCTTGAAAGAGATTATCGTCAACTATCACCCCCGAAGCCTGTGGTTCCGGTGAAGTCACGTCTTCAGAGGTAGAGTAATAGGTGGAGCAGGCTCTACCTCAGTGACGCTGGAGAGGGCGTCTGATATGATGTAGTCAGACTCCTGGGTGTAACAATCTCCAGGCTGAAATGCTGCAGCTAGCAAGCCCATGTAGAAGTAGTCGATGGTTGAGGGGGCTGGCTGCAGGAAGTGAAGAGGGTTGTGGTCCGTGTAGATGGTGGTAGACCGATTACTTTGCAGGTATGGTGCAAAGTGCTGCCTGTTCAGGGACGATGAGTAGCTCCTTTTTGAACGTGCTGTAGTTTCTGGTAGTTAGTAGGTAGAATCTCTTCGCCTTGTGTACCAGGTCACCCCAATGCTGGTACCACTGGCGTCGACATGGAGGAGGAAAGCTTGGTGATATCTTGCGAGGCGAGAGTAGTATTAGAACAAGGTAAAGGAGCACTATTATTGTCCTGAAAGTAATTATGGATGTCAGTTAGGATTTCCGAGATGGAAAGCGCTGTCTCAGTGTCAGTGCTTTCGGGGAGGAGAAGCAGGGAAGGTCTCACTGTGGCGGTATGGACCTGTAAAGGTGGAGTAGTTTATTAGCACAGTGGGGGAGTACCATGATAAAGCTTCAGTAGGTTGACGTGGCACAACTGGGTCTCCCGCGCCTATCGGGGGTCTTGAGAACGTAGTTGTAGTTATTCCTGCACTCCTTGACACGGTAGGGTCTGAAAACCTGTTTTGCAAAGGAGAACCTGGGATAGGGAAATAGGCAAGTACGAAGTCTCCCGGTTTAAATTTCCTTACTTGGATGTGCTGGTCGTAATGAGTCTTCATCCTCTCTTGGGCTTTCAGTAGGTTGTTTCTGGCAAGGAATGCACCCTCTCGAGAATGTTGGGGTTTTGAAGAAACTGGGGACCTTTGATGTCACTGAAGGTGGCTTCACGTAGAGAGTCCTTGAAAGCCTGAGAAGAGTACGGCACTTACGTCCGTAGAGCATCTCATAAGGAGATACTCCTAGTGACTCATTGGGAAGACTTCTGAAAATACACATGATGAGATCAATTTGCTTATCCCAATCCTTAGAGGTCTCATTGCCAAACTTTTTTAGGAGTGCCTTTGATAGTCTGATGACTACGCTCAAAAGAAACCCTGTGAAGCAGGATGATAGGGGCTGGACAGTACTGTTTGATGTTGACTCCTCCAGTGTCCGTTAGAAGAGATCACTGGTGAAGTTGGTGCACAAGTCGCTCTGAATCTCCTCGGAAATCCATACTGGGTGAAGATCTTCGCAAATTTTTCACCACTGTAGCAGCCGTAATGTTCTTTACTGGGAATGCTATGGGGAATTGGTGGTAGGACACAGGATGGTTAAGATATAGGCGTTGCCGGAACTGGTCGAGGCAAAGGACCAACACAGTCAATAATAAGTCTGTGGGAAGGTCCGCAGGCACCTGGATGGGTGTCAGTGGTGCTCTGGGGATAGACGTTCGGTTTAC
>WNGS01002208.1:6668-26824 GCA_020271785.1 Procambarus virginalis
CGTACGATGCGTTCCCAAATTATCTAATATTCCCATAAAAAGATGAGAACATCAAATGATCTGATGTTCCCATCACTGAAAAAGAAATAGAACAGTTAAAAAAATGAAATGAAAAACTGAAAAATTAAAAAAATAAACTAGACACACGAAATGGACAGTATGGTAAACAACACAGCTCAATTCCACGCAATGCCACACAAAACAATTAAATCAAAATGAAAATAAATTGAAATCTATGACAATTAAATTTATCAGTGCATTCGGAAACATTGAAATGGAATCGTATAATATTAAGTATAGCGTGAGTTGCTATTCCATGCAACAGATGGCACTGTTTAAAAAAAACATGTTTTTACCTATCACAGGGGTGGCATCTATATAGTACGTATATAAAAACACACGTGTCTTCGAATGGAATGTTCTGTCAAAATTTCAAAGCAATTGGTGATGAACTTTCGGACATTACAGCGTGTGTTGCTTTTACGTTCAACAGATGGTGCTGTTTTTCAAAAAACGCGTGTCTTTTTTCCTGTCACATGTGAGGCATGTATATAGTGGGTATATAAAAGCATGCGCTTATTCAAATGCATCGTTGTCAAAATTTCAAAACAATCGGTAAAAAGGTTTCGAAAATTTTCTACACATGAAAAACACAGTTTTCAAAAAAGCATGATTTTTTCCTCGTCACAGACATGACATCTATATAGTACGTATATAAAAACCCATTCGGATACGAATGGAACGTTGTTTCAAAGTTTCAAAGCAATCAGTGAAGAACTTTCGGAGATTAGCGATTTTGGACAAATGAACATTTACATTTTTATTTATATAGATTTAAGTGGACTGCATTTCCTGAGTGAACTGTATTTTTTAACCTGCTAGGACCCCCCTTCAAGGAATTGGGGGGATTTAATACACATAGCCTATCAATCAAAATTAATCCACTAAAATAAATATGCTGCTA
Organism: Procambarus virginalis; assembly: GCA_020271785.1. Taxonomy (NCBI): domain Eukaryota; kingdom Metazoa; phylum Arthropoda; class Malacostraca; order Decapoda; family Cambaridae; genus Procambarus; species Procambarus virginalis. The sequence continues at coordinate 7,633 of WNGS01002208.1, forward strand.
ATTATTAGTAATGATTAAGTACAATAATTAAGTAAAATGTAAAACAGCTTAGTTCTTATGTTGAATGAAGTTTGGTTATTCAGCCATGCACAGCTCCTGATCACATGAGCCGAGATGCCTCGTGGTCAAACAATACTGGCATCAGGACATGTGTCTTGCGGAACCAAATAATTTATTACTGTTATCTCCTTCCCCTCTATTTCATCTGTGAATTAAGCACATAGTAATAAATGCAACAACTATATGATGCATATATCTAGAGAAAAGAGGTTACGTTTTAATGACACAAGCTTACCCATTTTGGGTGACTACCCCTACGTCCTGACTAATAATTATGGCCACAATTATTAATCTGTCATCTGGGTATAAAATACTTCCTTATTACTAGCGAAGTTCGTGTCGGTAATAGGTGGCTCTGGCATCCCACAACACTATGATTTGTAAGAAGTTTTTGTGAGAACTCACGCAAGTGTGTTCACTGGACTTAGCTTGTTGTTAATAAAAGCGTCTCCTCTTCCTCCCGCTCTATGAACGCGTCCACTAGCACGGTTCAAAATTTATCTCTATCGACTTCGGGAAGGAGACTTTGTTTTTATTTAAATTTTGATTATATCCAATCATGGGAAATACTTTTTTATTATTTCTAGTGCCATGACGATTCTGGTGTTTTAAAGATTATATAAAAGATTATACATATGTATTGTGAATAAACAGAGCTTCAGGTGATGTGGCAAATGTCCCATTCTCTAAGAGAAGCCACAAAATTTGAATTTCTTTGATTGATTCACTTACTTAAATTAGGGGTTAGTTTGTGCTAGTGCCTAACATGACAGCATTTGCTTGGTATGCTAGGTATTAGTATATAGTGTCGGAATTCTCAGACATAATTCCGGAGGGGGGGAACAGGTCAAAGTCCTCTGTTTAGGACTGGTGAACACTTCAGTGCTCTCCTTCAGAATTATAATAGTACTTAAGTTTTAATTTGCACTGTTATGCGGCAGTCCTCACAGGACGGATGTCCCATACTAAAGCTGTAGGGGTGGGGAGTCTTTGGGCGACTTCATTTCCTGCTAGCTCCAAAGGAACTAATTTCTCTAGTGTCTTCAGACTAGTGGTGCCTCTGCAATTCACTTTCACTATTCTCAAGATACCTTTGGTGTTTGGATAGACAGAGACTATAAGGGCCAGAGGCCACTCTGAACGTGGACTGTCACTGTTCACCAGAACACCACCACCAGGTTTTAAGTGAATTTTGTTGTAGGGGTTGTTTGCCCCATAACGAAACTCACTCAGAGCAGTTTGGTATTCTCATGTCCAAACGTTATTCCACCAACTTATTAATCTTGACAAATGTTTATAGCTCTGAACCAAGTCACTCTCTAAGACATACAAAGAATCTGGTCTCTCGTCCGCGAGAGATGCTATAGGGTTAAGAAGTCATCCATACATCAGATGAGATGGACTTAATGGCTCACGTTGTGGGTGATCGCCAGAGAAGTAGGTCAGTGGTCGGTTATTGACCAGATTCAATTTCTATGACAACAATGTGAATCTCCTGTAGATCAATCTTTTAGCGGTAGAGGTTTTTCTTTATACAGCATTTCACTGTTCCCACCATCCACTCGTAGAAGCCTCAGTGCCATGTGTTACCACCCTTGAGAATAAATAAGGTTCTTCTCCCAGCATTGTACAGAAAATATTTAAATCGGCCTTGCCAACAGAAGTCTAGGGGAAAAGATACATCACTGCATAAAATGGAGAACAATATATCTATGCTAAGGGGGACAAACATAACAATTAAATGGGAAATATAATAGCCAGAAATATTCTCAAGCATACAATATCATAAATAAAACTCATTATTGAGCCATGAGCAATATCACCAGAAAATGAATACATAAAAGGGAATATACACAATCATCTAACCAGAGAGTTAGCCTAATAATAGCTAAAAATAACAGACACCAATGACTTAACTTAATACATGACTCCTCTCGACAAACGCCTCCACGCTACTGACTCACGCCTCGGTCCACAGGCCAAGCGTCTACTAACAAATCAACTAACTATCCACATAACATTGTGGAAATTCTAATAATAAATTGTAGTACTAATAATCAAGACATTATTAATCTTAAGAGTACATAATGACATTCTGTTAACAATAGAATTTAATGGCAACTAAATATTTGAATTAAATCAAGGTTAAATCATAAACACTCGCTTGACAACACATTCCCACGCTAGTCACATTCCCAACCTGGTCAACCGCCGACACAGGAACCAACATGAAAATTCTAACACAAAAGTCTCATACAATATAATGCAACTCAGGCACACTACAGCATGCTATAATATATAATATACAAAATCTCATATCATACAACTGGATGCTATATTAATTATAGAATAAGATAATACAGTAATCCAAGAATCAAGAGTAATGATAGAATCTAGCAAGATTCGTAACACCACGGTTCTCTGGGAGAGAGGGGTATAAACTTTCAATGGCACTGCCGTTGACTTAGTGCAGCGCATACCACTGGGCGGTTCCAAACCTCCCTCAGGCAAGCATCCCCTGCCACAAGTTGGACCCATTGTCTGAGATCATTACCTTGGGGCAGGATCGACGGGCAGCAAACCTGTGAAAGATCTGGATGAATGCATCTGCACTCATGTTAGGAGTTACTTCTAGGTGTACTTCCCTTGTTGTGGCACAGGTGAATAGGCATATGTATTCCTTCATCGTAATTTTATCTGTAGTGCCAGTTAATATTAGGGCTTCTGAGTAGTCTACACCAGTGGTCTCAAAAGGACGAAGGTGGTTAACTCATTCCCTAGGGGGTGGTGGAGATCCTGGATAAGGACACACTCGAGCTTCGTACCTCTGGCAGACTACGCAGGATTTCAATATGGACTTTACAGTCTGGCGACCTTGAAGAAGCCAGAACTGTTGTTAAAGGAGGTGAGGGTATCTAGTACCTGACCATGGAGAGTGCAGTGTTTGTGTATATGTAACACAATTAGACTGCTACTCTGTGGCTACCATGGGAGGAAACATTGGATGTTTCATTTCTATGTCTATTTGCGCCTGCTGTAAGCACCTTAAAATAAAAGAGTTGTCTGGGTCTAGCCAGTGACCCAGATGTTTAGCAGGGTTTTTTACGAAGATTTTCAAAATCCTTTGCCATAAGTTTCGGTTTGGGCTCTTTTTAACCTAGTATTTTAGGACACCAGGGAATTGATATTTGATTCTTATTTTATTTAGGTAATCCTATACCCTTTGTGTAACACCTAACAGTTTGTTGAAATCAATGTACTGATTAATATCAATTATCAAAGTCCGGGGTGTTTCTGGTTTCTCAGTGGGAGCTTTAACATTGGTCACAATGACTTGTGGCTTTTGTTTAGGTCACTGGTTACTGACTAGCAACTGAGGTCCCTTAAATCACATCTCGGTTTTGGACAATTGCCTTACAGTCAGGCCTCTGGAGAGGAAATCAATTGGATTGTCTTTGGTGGGTACATATCTTAGTTTTGTACCTTGCTGACAACTCTCTGATTTCCTTGACTCTTGTCTTAATAAGAAGTTTTACTATTATTATTTCTTTACACCTTCGTGTGTCAGTTTGTACAGGATGGATGTCCCCTACTGGAGTTGCAGGTGTTGGACATCTCTAGGCATTGTCATTTTCCTGCTAACTCTTGTGATGCTAGATTTCTAGCTTTATTCAATTTTGATTTTGCTCAAAGATCTGAATATGATCACTTATGTGGTCGAGTATGGTTCTGGGACTTACCGGACCAGTGGCATTGATCACAGTGACTTATGGCTGTTTAGGCTGCTGGTCACTGACTATCCATTGAAACCCATGGAAACTATCTCGGCTATTAATAATTTCCTACTTCTCGTTGAGGCTGGTACATAAATAATAAATAGCATATATAAAAACACACAGATGATTTGAGTCGTAATCAGTGTCTCTATGGGAATTTCCTAATGTTAGCTCATCATAATCACTGTCGAATGGATTAGAGACACTTCTTAACACTCAGTGGAGAAATGGTTGAATTAAAATATAAATGGATACAATATATGGTAATATAATGCAAGTAAATTAAGTGTATATGAACAACACATATGATCTGGTTGTGTGAGGAGATTATATGCTCCTTGTTGGAGCCTTGTTGTTTGTGCAGTGTTAATTGCCTAGAGAGATGTTGTCTTCCCTATATATTGATACCTTTGGGGCTTACAGTTCTCAAGTGGGCATGTGAAGGCATAGCCGACGTTATTCTGTCTTAAGGCGTTTTGCTTGGTGTCTGGAGAGTTCTTCATAGGCAAGTTGGCGGACTTCTTGTTTTGAAGTAAATTGTTAATTGTATCTTCCCTTTGGTGTCTGTGGGGATAATATTCTTATCAATAATATATTTCAAGACTCTATCCTCCTTTTTATAGGCCGTCGAAAAGAAGTTTCTGTAAAACAGTCAAATAGGATGTACAGGTGTTGTGTTGGTTGCTTCTTCATAGGTCGCATGGTGTGCCATCTTTCTTTTAATGACATCTTCAACATAACTGTAAGAAATGCCATTATTGACTAGTATCTGTCTTACTCTACAAAGTTCCTCGTTGACCTGCTTCCAACCAGAGCTGTGAGAGAGAGATCGGTCGACGTAGGCTGTTTGTTGTTTAAGATTCGCTACCTGGGACAAAAAGTTCCATGTAGCACAGGCTATAATGAGCCTGACGTAGGCGTTGACAACACTGCTTGTACGGTCCGGGGGGTCACTATATCATTAAGGCCGATTCCTAGTTAACATTGGAATGTGCCTGTGGTATCTGTGTATAGCTGAGATAGTTTGGTAGTAAGGTTGATGTAAAGTCATTCCTGGTTACTGACTTTAATACTTAAATAATTACATGATAGAGTAGCTCCCAAGCTGGTAGCGTCCTGTATGCTTTGTTTACCTTCTCTACTGGCGTCCCAGCCGCAACACATAGAAAACGGATGGTACCATTTTCTGTGAACATGACATCCCTCCTTTTCTTTAAAAAGAATGAATACAGGATGTCTACCATGCTTGTAGCACAAAGCAAAGTTATTGACACAAAGTAAGTTATTAACATATCAAGAGATATTGCATACATTTAACATTAATTAAACACACAAAGAATTTAAAACAATCTTTACCACAAAGGATTTCAATGTTAAAAATACATATGCAATGTTAAACAAACATGAAAGAAACTGTAATACAAAGTTACAAAATATTGAATGAGAGATCTGCATTATTCAAACAATATAAATTTAGTTAGCATAACAAGTAAATACTTTGCATTACATAGGAACACAATTAATCATCAATCGTGTAGGGCGTTTAACATGACGTTTAGGACGAGAGTCCTTAAATACAAGAATATCCCTCGATGAATTGTTTATCGAGTTATAACTCATTTTTTCTTTTTCTTTTGCACGACTTTGCACTTCATCATTTCTACACTATTTGGAATCACTTTGAAATAAGCATATTACGTGTTATACTATGATCTCTATTACTCGCTGTTACCATAGTTCCTTTACACTAATCACTATATGGTTTTGTATCATACGGCATATCTAACTTTCCCTCTTTTTTCTTTTAACGAGAACAGTATCTCCAACCTTTATGAATTGTTCCTTTGCACGTTGATCATGAGCAATTTTCATTTTGCCTTGGCTAGTGCATCTTCTGAGCGAGACGTTTATCCGTACCTTGGCTGGCATGACAGGTAGTGCGATTCTCATAGGACGTCCAATAAAAGTTCGCCAGGCGACTTGCCCAGTGTTCCATGCGGTGTTGCACGGTAGTTCCTGAGAAAAGCATACATAGATTGTTTCCAGGATCGTCCTTCGGCATGAGCACAGCGTACCGCTTTCATGAGAGGTTGCATGAATCTCTTACTTCTCCATTTGCTTGAGGATGTAGTGGCATCACACGGCGGTGTTTGAATCCAATATGCTCAGCAAAGTTGACAAAGTTGTCCATTAAATGGCGGTCCATTGTCCGTCTTGACAACTTCAGGAATGCCAAAGTTTGAAAAGATCTTGTCGAGTTTCGGGATGACAGCCTTTGCAGATGTGGAAGTGATGATTTCTACTTCTGGATAACGTGAGTGATCATCAATGACTACCATCAAGTACTCTCCAGTTGGTAGCGGTCCACAGAAATCCATCGATACTTCCATCCATGGTGCAGCAGGTAGTGGTGAAGGTTGTAGAGGTGTTGGTCTTGAAGTATCCACTGCAGCTTGGCAAGGGACACAGGCATCATGCATGTCCTTAGCTTGACGATCAATGCCAGGAAACCACACCTTTTCTCGTAACAGCTGTTTGGTCCTTACAAGACTTGGTGTCCTTGATGTGCAAGCTTCAGAGCACGTTGCTGGAGAACAAGATGGAATGACGATACGAGTACCTCGCAGCACGGTGTCGCGTTGTTGCGTAACATTAATTCTGTCTGGATGCGTTCAAGTGCTTTGAATGCATCTTGGTCAACTCCTGAGGGTGGGATGCGTGGAAACTTTTCTTAGTCAATGCATCCACTGTTGCTTGCAAGAGTTGGGTCCTCTAGGGTTGCAGTACGTATTTCATCAAGAGTGAGAGCCTTAGGGACTGCATCACAGGTTACAGAGTGTACATATTCTCGGCAACTTGCTGATGCTTGGTGATGGTGAAAACTGTTGGCAGGATGTCGACTGATGTAATCAGCGGGATTGCCTGCACCTGGCCTGTATTCACCGTAAAGTTATATGGTTGCAGACGAAGAGCCCATCTCTCAATGCGAGCTGGTGGTTTGGACTTTGGATTATTGAAGATGGTCTCCAACGGTTTGTGGTCAGTGACTATCGTGGTGAAGGGTGCACCAAGCAGATACACATTGAAGTGTTCACAGCCCCATATAAGAGCAAGAGCTTCCTTCTCTGTCTGACTGTATCGTTGCTCAACATCTGTGAGAGAATGGCTGGCGTAGGCAATTACTACTCTGGAATCTGGTTGACCAGGTATGTGTTGGGCAAAACAGCACCTAAACCAACAGGACTAGCATCCACCGTTAACTCAGTGTCCATTGATGGATCAAAGTACACAGCAGTCGCATTCTCTACTAATGCATCTTTCACAGCATCAAATGCATTTTGCTCGATATCGCTCTAGTACCATGATGCATTTTTCTTTAGGAGTCACGTAGAGGTCGTAATGGTAGCAAAATCTGAATGAAGCGAGAACGTAGTTTGCCATTCCCAGAAAAATATGTACTTCAGTGGAGTTGAGAGGGTGCAGCAGTCTGATATCGCAACTTGTCATGTTCACAGAAAATGGTACCATCCGTTTTCTATGTGCGGCGGCTGGACGCCACAAGAGAGAGAGAAGGTAAACAGCACACAGGACGCCTGCCAAGCTTGGGAGCTACTCTATCATGTAATCGTTTATTAGTATTAAAGTCAGTAACCAGGAATGACTTTACATCAACCTTACTACCAAGACTATCTCAGCTACACACAGACACCACACTGGCGACGAGGATGAACTGGGAACGCAGGTATTTTGTTCAACAAAACACAAGGAAGGAGCATGCTGTCTCGCTCAGAGGAAGGAGAAGCTGTCTGTGAGCACCATACCCGATGCTGTATGCAACCCCATGCTGTGTGCTGACTGTTGCTGTGTGCTGATCGTTGCTGTGTGCTGGCCGTTGCTGTGTGCTGGCCAATGCTGTGTGCTACCCAAGCTGTGCTGAGTGTTGCTGTGTGAGAGGAATCTGCCGACGCTGTGTACGAAACGACGCTTTGATGCAGTGTACAAAACCCGATGTTTTGGTTACGAAACGACGCTTCGTGCTACAAAATTCTTCACGCTGTGAACCTACTGCTGCCTACTGCTGTACCAACTGCTGCCTACTGCTGCCAACTGCTGCCAATTGCTGTACCAACTGCTAACAACTGCTGTGTTGCTGTGAGTAGGAACAACACATGTACACAAGGGCTAGGTAAGAAGTCAGTTGCTGCTGTGTTGTGCACTGTTGTGAACTTTTGCATTAAAATGCTTGTGTGCTTTGCAAAATTAAAGTAATTACAGTGAATTCTTAAATAACATATACAGTGCAGTAAGTGTTATATATTCTGAGGAACATTTTAAGTGATAAGTTTAAATTTATTCAGTAAAAATGGCAAATATACCTCAGTTTCCTGCATTTGATCCTGACTGTGACCAGACAAACCTGTCACAGAGGTGGGTCAAATGGCTTAAAAGGTTTGAAAATTTGTTGATAGTTTCTGACATCAAAAGTGCTGAAAGAAAGCGTGCCTTTCTGCTTCATTATGCAGGTGATAGAGTTTGTGATATCTTTGATACACTGAAAGATACTGGTGGTGCCAAAGATTATGACACTGCCAAGGCCAAATTAACTGAGCATTTCAAACCAAGGCAAAATACTGCTATGGAAATTATGCATTTCAGGAGAGCAAAACAACTCTCTAATGAAACTGTTGATCAATACCATACACGTCTGCAGGGTTTAGCAACCCATTGTGAGTTTGCTGATGTTGACAAAGAAATCAAACAGCAAATAATTGAAACATGCACATCTACACGTCTTCGTCGAAGAGCTCTAGAACTTGTTGATGATGAAAGTTCTCTTAACAAGATACTGGATATGGCTCGTCGAATGGAAGATGCTGCACGTGATGCTCGTGTCATGGAGTGCAGTGCCAACAACGGTTCTGCCACTGTTACTAACAGTCATGAAGTATGTAAGGTTCAGGGAGTACACCATGATCATAGAAGATATCATGCCAAACCTAACATTAAATTGAGCCGAGAACCACATCACAACTGGAGTCATGGAACAAGACTCAAGCAGTCACAACGACTCACATCAGAGGTTGTCAACAATAAATGTTACAATTGTGGAGGAGACTACCCACACCAAGATAATGTTTGTCCTGCACAAGGTAAGAAGTGCTATGAGTGTAGAAAACTAAATCATTTTGGTGCTATGTGTCGTTCCGCACTAAAGAAACCACAATCAATAAATAAAAGCAATGTACGAGGATCAAGTCATAGGAGTCGAGGTGGCAAACACAATATTGCACCTCAAATCAAGAATGTTAATAATATACAAGACAACATTTCATTACAACCAGTCTCAGATGACAGTGAATGTGATTATATTTATGGAGTACAATCAATCACAAAATGGAATGATCTTCCAAACAACCCAGAGACTATAGTATACATTGCTGGCATTTGTCTCAAAATTCTCATTGACACTGGATCAAACATTGACACCATTGCTGAGTGCCACTATGAAAAATTTAAAAAACAATTCCCAAAGCTTGAAAACTATAATGGCAAAGCCACTGCCTATGCTTCAAAGGTAGCCTTACCAGTGATTGGAACTTTCACTGCAGAGATTAAGTCAAAGAATGCAATGCTCATTACTACATTCCATGTTGTTAGGAATGCAAAGGAGTCTTTACTCAGTTACAAGACTTCAACCAAATTGGGGCTACTTCAGCTTTCTAATGCTGTAGCAGTGGAATCTGCAAACAATGTTGATGCTATTGTTGCTGAATTTTCTGATCGGTTTAAATCCATAGGTTGTTATACTGATAGCAAGGTACATCTGCATATCAACCCAGATGTAATTCCAGTTGCCCAACCACATCGCCGACAACCATTCCATACTCGCAAGAAAGTCGATGCCGAACTGGATAGGCTGATAGAACTAGATATCATTGAACCGGTAACAGGCCCAACACCATGGGTAAGCCCAATTGTCACTCCACCAAAGCCGAAGAATCCAGATGAGATACGCATTTGTGTAGACATGCGTGTTCCCAACAAGGCAATAATGCGTGAACGCCATCCTACACCCACTGTAGATGATATGATTTACCGCTTGAATGGTGCAACTGTATTCAGCAAGTTAGATTTAAACAAGGGCTATCATCAGCTTGAACTTGATGATGAGAGTCGATTCATCACAACGTTTACGACACATCGAGGTCTGTATAGGTACAAGCGCCTGAGTTTTGGTATTAACAGTGCTGCTGAAGTATTCCAGCACATCATCAGCCAGGTATTGCAAGATATACCTAATGCTGACAACATGTCTGATGACATCATTGTTTATGGCCGTACCCAAGCTGAACACGACAAAGCTCTTCGTGCAACATTGCAACGCTTACGAGAAAAGAATTTGACGCTAAGCCGAGCAAAGTGTGAGTCCACCTTGTTGGCTGTATATGGTCGGTAAAGGTGAGTGGATATATCAACCTGTTTAGTATATCAACCTGAGGGGCACATTGTTTATGTCGGGCAAGTTCAGTCATGGGACCCAAGTCTCTGTGTTAACGAACACACTAGGAAAGGAAGCTGAGGGAGGTCGAACTTACCTCACTCCCTACGAGTACAAGGCCGGGTTTCGGGAAAGAACCCCAACCCATAATAGACTGAGGTTCTCCCAGGGTGGTCAGAAGACACCCAGGACCAGGGAAGCAAAGACACGTGCAACACCGAACAGGTGCAGAGTGTTGTCAACGCCTATGTCGACCGAGCTCTCACTCACAGCTCTGGTTGGAAGCAGGTTGACGACGAACTCTGTAGAGCAAGACAGATCCTATTCAATAATGGCTTCTGTAATGGTTATGTTGAAGAAGTCATTTAAGAAAGGTGACACGGCATGCGACCTATGAAGAAGCAAACCAACTCAACACCTGTACCTCCTATTAGATTTTTACAGGAACTTCTTTTCCACTGCCTATAAATGAAGGAAAGAGTCTTGAAAGATATTATTGATCAGAACGTTATCCCCACAGACACCAAAGAGAAGATACAATTAACAATTTACGTAAAAACAGGAAGACCGTCAACTTGCTTATGAAGAACTCTCCAGACACCAAGAAAAACGCCTTAAGAGACTAATGTCGTCGATGCCTTCAAAAGCCCACTCTTTAGGCCCAAAGGTCTCAGTATATAGGCAAGACAACAACAGTTCTCTCTAGGTGATTAACAATGCACGAAGAACAGGGCTCGATCAAGGAGCATATAATCTCCCAACATAACCAGATCATAACCAGAGACATTTTGACAAGTAACACTGAATTAATCGACAGGTATAGTAACAGCAGAAGACTGGACACCAGCGAGACACTGTATATCAAGAAGTCCAGACCAGCAATTAACAACCAGCTAACACATAACTATATTCCACCCACTTCAAGACGCTGAGCCAACGCAGAGACAGTATCCAATGATCCTACCTTAGGAACATAAGCTGCCCTGGTTGATATATTTAGTACCCAATATACCACTTATGTTATACCATTCATTTACTTTTTCTTTACCTCCTCACCCAAAGAGGAGGTGAGAAGGTAAACCCCCTCCGTTTTATGAGTCGTCAAACATAATCCCGTTCTAAACACAGTAAACAGATACAGCCCCAATTTTGTGCAAGGTAAGTCCATTATGGGCTCACCGTAGCCTGTGCTACTTGGAACATTTTGCTCCAAATAGCTGAATATAAAACAACATCAAGATAAACTTGGCTTTAAGAATGCAAGGAATACCTGCGAAATGCATCCCTAGGAATCAGACCATAATAAAGAGTGAAAATTAACTTTTATAGTTCATTTTTCAATTTCCCTCGACAAAGAAAAATACAAGAAATATAAAGAAGATTTGTTTTAGAATCACTAATCTTACCCTTTTGATCATATTCAACATATGTTGTTGTTGAATATGACCGAAAGAGTAAGATTAATGATTCTAACATGAATCTTTTCAATATTTATGTTTTTCGTCACTGTTGGGGAGCAGTTGAAAAATTAACTCTCCAAAGTTCATTTTCAGTTTTTTTATGGTCTGACGCCTAAAAGAGTTTCGCAAGACCATTTCTTACATTTTCAAATACAATTTTTTTGAGCATACTCAGATTGTGCTTATATTCGTTTTTGGGTGAGGTGATAGGTTACAAATGTTTTTAGGTGAGGTGACAGGAAACAAATCAATGGGGAAAAGACAGAACACGAAACAATGGGTATATAACCATGGGCATACATTTATCTTCTTGCTTCTGTGCTGGTTCTTGGTCTTGAAATGGGTAGAATGTAATTTTGTGTTAATTGGCTGTTTAGTGCTGGTCTTGACTTTTTGATATGCAGGGCCTTGCTGATGTCGAGTCTCCTGCTGTCACTGTACCTATCGATAATTTCTGCGTTGCTTGTTAAGATTTCTCTGGTGATGGTCTGGTTGTGTGAGGAGATTATATGCTCCTTGAAGGAGCCCTGTTATTTGTGTACTGTTAATCGCCTAGAAAGAGACATTATTATCTTGCCGATATACTGAGATCTTAGGGGCTGACAGTCCCCAACTGGGTATGTGAAGGCATAGATGACGTTGGTTTCTTTCAAGGCGTTTTGTTTGGTGTCTGGAGAGTTCTTCATGAGTACGTTAGCCGTTTTCTTGTTTTTGTAGTAAATTGTCAATTGTATCTTCTGATCTTTGTCTGTGGGGATAACATTCCTATTAATAACGTCTTTCAGGACACTTTCCTCCGTTTTATGAGTCGTCAAAAAAGTTCCTGTAAAACAGTCTAATAGGGGTGCAAGTGTTATGTTAGTTGACTCTCCAGAGGTTGCATGGCGTTTCACCTTTCTTTTAATGATGTCTTTAACATAACCGTTAGAAAAGCCATTGTTACCTAAAGCCTGCCTAGTTCTTCATCGACCTGCTTCCAACCAGAGCTGTAATTGAGAGCCTGGTCAACATAAGCATTGACAACACTCCTCTTGTACCTATCTGGGCAGTCACTATTGGCATTAAGGCACATTCCTATGTTCGTTTCCTTATTGTAGACTGCAGGGTGGAAGCCACCGTTCCTTTCCATGAATGTTACATCTAGAAAAGCCAGCTTCCCATCACTTTCCATCTCGTAAGTGAAACTTAACACCAAAATTTGCTCGAATGCCTCCACCACCTGCTGCAGACATCTGACATCAGGTACCTGCATAAAAATGTCTTCAGCGTACCTGCAGTATATAGGGGATTTCAAGTCCGTGTCAACAAAGACCCGCTCTGTTTTATGGTATCCATGTAGAAGTTTGCAAACAGTACACCTAGGGGAGAATCCATGGTAACCCTATCTACTTGCTTATACGTGTGCCTATCGGGACTCAAGTAGAGTGCCTCCTTAATGCAGGCTTCAAGTTTCCTGCCCAAAACGCTTTGCGTAATAGTGGCTTTAGGCATGATCAGAAATTTTCTAAAGAATAGGCAAGTTACCCCCAACTTCAAGGCGAAAGAGGCCGCAGCCTTCACCCCAACAGCTGGAGTCCCCCAAGGGTCATGCTTGAGCCCCGTTCTCTTCAACATCTTTGTGAACGACCTGCCCCAGCCAGAGTATAGGGACACCATCATCGTGCAATTTGCGGACGACGTAACACATGTAATAACATCCAACCCAAGCAGCCAAGCGGCCAAGCATGCAACTGTAACCCGCAAGGCAAACGTAGAACTAGCCAGGACTGCTAACTGGGAAAGGAAATGGAGGATCACCACTAACCCAGAAAAGATCCAATTAAGCACTGTCGGATGTATGGCCTTCTCAATCGAAAATGAGGGAGGGATAAGAATTCGGGGCGAACCCATAGCCATCTCAAACTCCAACACAGTGCTCGGATACAACTTGAACAGACTACTCAACTCCTCCCAGTTTGTATCCCAGAAGACAGCAATGGCTCGAGGTTCGCTGGCGAGGATCTTCCGCTTCAAGCAAGCCCCATCCCACATCAAGCTCCACCTGTACAGAATGATTATAAGGCCTAGCCTTGAATACCCTTACGTCCCCCTGAACCTCACCAACAAATCCAACATGCTGAAGATCCAACGGGTACAAAACAAAGCACTCCGCTTTGCGGAGGGCCTGACACTGATGGATAGGGTAAGAACTGACCAAATCCATGAAACGCTCAACATGAAGCCAATGAACATCAGGCTCAGCTACCTGGCCAGAAGACAGCTGTACCGCATGAAGAATATGTATATCCCAGACCTCGAAGATCCCTACGTAGCAGAAAACACCACCAGCGACTACGAGATCCGCGAACCACCACACAGAACCAGAAGAATCACTCTCCAACAAAAAGTGATCAGACACATCCACGATGAGGCCTTCCCAAGACCTCAAATACTAAGCGGCCTGCCAGACGACCCTGATGAGTGGCCCATCCCGGACCCGATCTACACCAAATGAAGAATAAAGGAAAAAAAATAAATAAATAAATAAAATATATAAATATATATATATATATATATATATATATATATATATATATATATATATATATATATATATATATATATATATATATAAACAAATAAAACTACTACAAAAAAATATAAAACCAAAAACCATTTGTCGTGATATCAGAAGTGTGACTACCCTGATGTTGTTAAGATTAACCTCCCTCAGCCAACTCCATCGGCTCTAGTGCTTTAGGACACCAACAAGGTCACAAACACTAGCCCCCCCAGCCAATGAACTGACAACCCAACATAACACATACACAAACAAACGACACATACACATATGTCAACCCATGGTGGACAGGCCACCGAACTTTCAATCCTCCTCTCTCTCTACACCCGCATCCTCTTCCTGAATTTCATCTCCCCATCCCTCTACCTCCCCCCATCCTTTCCAAGCCCTTTGGACATCAAGCTGCAGCTGGCTTTAGGCATTGTATGTACTAGCTCTATCTATAAATTTAACAATACTTGTATCACCCCTTGTATGTATGCACTTTACCTGAATAAACATTTGAATTTGAATTTGAATTTGAATTTGAAGTAACTTCCTCAGTATACTTTCTGGTGTGTCTAGAGAGGTGCAAGCTGGATCACAATCCATTGTCCCTAATCTATCTGACTGTTTCATCCACAGACACGTTGGTGAACAGCAACTCCACATCCAGGAGGCTCTTCACCCTGTAGCCCGTGCTCCCCGCAGTAAGTCAACGAATTCTTTTGAAGACTTCAGGCTAAAAGCACAAGACACATAAGGAGTCAGCAGGCAGTTGAGTCGCTTAGCCAGTCTTTATGTGGGTGTGGGTATCTGGTTGATGATTGGCCAAAGTGGGTTTCCAGTCATGTGGGACTTAACATTCCCATATGTGTAACCAAGTTGGTATTCCCCGATAACATTTGGCAGGTGGAATCCTGATTTCTTGGCGTTCATAGTTTCAATCAATCTGTTTATCTTTGTTATTAATTCGGCTGTAGTGTCCCTCATTACCCTTAGGAATTTAGTTTGGTCGGAGAGGATGAAGCTCATTTTTGCCAGAGTTATATCCACAATGGACCAGTACCCGGGTTACTGCAACTCCAACTCCATTTTCCAGGCAATCTCACTCGTCCAGACCAAGTGATGCACCTATTTTTCTAAGATTCGAATCTTTCATGGAGAAGAGTTCTTTGGTTACATATAACTTGTGTGTTTATACAAGTTATATATAATATATATATAAATGTATAAATATATATATATATATATAAATATATATACATAAATATATATATATATATACATATATATTTATATATATATATATATATATATATATATATATATATATATATATATATATATATATATATACATATATATACATTTATATATCTACCTGCTACCTGCGCCCGACCCAGCCAGCCGCCCATCAACACACAGCCTACCCACACACGGTGCCCAGGCCATGCCCAACTCCCCCAGGAGGGTAATACTTGCCGTGTTACTCTCCACCTTTGAAGGAGAGGGTGCACTCAGTGGGCAGCCAGGCGTCATCACATCTAGACATGACACATGTCGCACCTGACACACAGCCTCTTTCCAGCCAAGAAGATAACCACCCAAGAGGAAACTGTCAAGTGTGTGACAGACGGTATCGTCTCAATTCAAATGGAACTGTCCGCTATCATACTGTCAATTCAGGTGGTTGTCTAGGTCTAGGCCCCGCCCGGGGCAGCGACGATGGACAACCTGCTGCAGGAGCGAGGAGCAATACCTCCCTCAACTTCATTTCAGCAAATAATCTGCTTGAAGCAGTCAAAACGACGTCCACCAGGACCTTGCCCCACATCCCCAAGGCTGCCCGTCACCAAGCAGCAGCCAAACTCACCAGTCTGCTGACAAAGGTCAACAATGCTCCCAGAACCTCTGGATCGTGGCACAATCTCCTTCTATTTGGGAATGCATGCCTAGCATTACCGCCCAGGAGAGACAAGTCATTAGCAACCTCTGTAATCAGGGCACTGAATGAATTCCCCAGAGCAGACAACCTGGTCCGCCTCCCCCCTCGTGCCAAGAACACCAGCAGGACGGCCAACAATAACTCATCTGAGAACCACAAAATGAGAGCACAGATCACCAGGAAAATAGAAGAGGGCAATACCACAGGTGCCATCAGAATCATGACCAGCGATAACACTTTTGCCCCCAGGAACGCCACGACAGCAGAGGCTCTTCAAGACAAACACCCACGCAGAGCCCCCGACAGCAGCAGGGATCCCCAGGAAAACAATGCTGGCATAGAACCCTTGACTGTTCGAGAATCTGAGGTGTACAAAGCAGCCATGTCTTTCCCAACAGGTTCAGCAGGGGGCTTTACAGGTCTAAGACCCCAGCACATCAAACAAATGCTGAACCCGGTGCTTGGAGATGCTGCAAAGGACCTTCTAGTGGAACTTACCAGATCCTCCAACATGTGTTTGGCTGGCGGCATCCCTGAGGATATCAGGCCTGTCTTTTATGGAGCAGCACTCTGTGCTCTAAAGAAGAAGGATAGGGGTATCAGGCCCATTGCCGTCGGCAACACCCTCCGACGCCTCGTAGCTAAGGCTGCAGTGAGATCTATCAGCCAGGAAGCAGCCACCTTGCTGAAACCTCATCAGTTCGGGTTTGGGATTCCCCTAGGTTGTGAAGCTGCAGCACACGCAGCGCGGGCTTACATTGCTGATCTCCCGGACCAGAAGGCACTAGTAAATCTTGACTTCAAAAATGCTTTCAATCAAGTCAGACGAGACGCTGTCCTCAGGGCTGTACACAACCATTTCCGTCCCCTTTACCCGTTCATCCGATCGTGTTACAGTGGGGACTCTAAGCTTCTTTTTGGGGAACATGAAATAAACTCCTGTGAAGGTGTCCAAAAGGTGACCCCTTAGCACCCCTCCTTTTCTGCCTAGCTATCAAAGAGGTCACTGATAGTCTGACAAGCGAGCTAAACATCTGGTACCTGGATGATGGCACTCTCGCTGGAACCCCGGAAACCATTTGGAGGATATAAGGAAAATCCAGGAGCAGGGAGCAGCCTTAGGCCTCATTCTCAATGCATCCAAGTGTGAAATAATCTCCCGCAACCCAGACATCACTGGGCAAATACAAAATGTTCTTCCAGACATTCTCGTTGTCGAGCCACCGACTGCACTCTCCTGGGTGCCCCCATTGGCCCACGAGCAATCGAGGAGGTCCTGGCTGCAAAAATCACTGATCTAAAGAGAATGCTGGACAGGATTGACAAGATTGATGCCCATGATGCTCTCTTTCTCCTCACAAGATGCCTGTCTCTCCCTAAGTTGACCTACTTTCTGAGATGTTCTCCATCCTACAGCAGCCCTAAGTTAAATGTGTATGACACCCTTCTGAGGTCCATGCTGGTGAAAGTCTGAACCTGCCATTGGACGATGTTCTCATCCTACAGCAGCCCTAAGTTAAATGTGTATGACACCCTTCTGAGGTCCATGCTGGTGAAAGTCCTGAACCTGCCATTGGACGACTCTCAGTGGGAGCAAGCAACCTTCCTGTAAGACTTGGCGGCCTTGGTGTCCGCACAGCCTCCCAAATTGCTCTACCAGCCTTCCTTTCCTCCTCCCACGCATCGCACGACCTCGTCAGAGATATCTTACCTGCAACCCTGAGAGATTCAGCAGGAATACACGCTCCTGCTTTCACTGAATGTTCAAATCAGTGGGATGTTCTCGCAGCCCCAGTAACCATTATAGAGCCAACAAAACAACACAAACAGTCCGGCTGGGACCACCCTCTAGTGGAAAAAGTAGCTGATGCCATGCTCAGTGCCGCAACATCAGACAAGGAGAAAGCCCGCCTCAGAGCAGTGCGTGCCCCCATGCAGGAGACTTCCTCATGGCAGTACCCATGTCAGCAATGGGCACGCGCCTAGATCCAGAATCCCTTTGTGTAGCAGTGGCCCTCTGCCTTGGTGCCCCAATTCACACTGAATACAAGTGTATTTGCAACAGGGTGGAAGCAGACCAATACGGACTGCATGGGTTGCATTGCGGAAGCACAAAGGGCTGGCATGCAAGACACAACGAGGTCAATGACATCATCAAGAGAAGCCTCGTCTCAGCTAAGTGCCTAGCGGAGAGAGAACCTCGCATCCTAGGGGTCCAAAACCCGGATTTCCCCGCACTTCGCCCTGATGGCATCACCATATACTCATGGAAGGAGGGTAGACACTTGGTGTGGGACTACACATGTATATCCACCCTGGCTGACACCTATGTACATTCGGAGCTGATCAAGCAGGTGGGGCGGCCAACCACAGGGAAACAGCAAAATCTCTCAATACAGGCGACTGGCAGGTCAATAACTCTTTGTTCCCATAGCGTCTGAGACGCATGGCCCCTGGGGCAAGAGTGCCTTGGGATTTCTCAAGGAATTGGGTTCCAAGCTCATTGACGTCACCAGAGACCCAAGGGCTTGCAGTTTTTTGTTTCAGCGCAATCCAGAGGGGAAATGCTTGCTGCATCCTCGGTTCCTGTCCGGAAGCGGAGGAGCTTCAAGAGATCCATAACCTTTAGGCATTTGTCTTGTATGTTTTGTAACTTTTAAATACACAATAAAGCATAAAAAAAAAAAGGAAGGGGGTGGTAGGAGAAAAGCACACAGAAACTGTATTGGAGGGGACCTACATTCCCTCCAATGCGTTATGTGTGATTTCCTCCGAGGCTATGGGTCCCCCTTCTTCCAGCCAGAGGTGGTACTCCCTTCCATATTATATAACATATATATATATATATATATATATATATATATAGATATATATATATATATATATTATATATTATATATATATATATGT
>WNGS01002209.1:0-11640 GCA_020271785.1 Procambarus virginalis
GTGTGTTACTGCAGTGTGTTACTGCACGTGTGTTGCTGCACGTGTGTTACAGTACGTGTGTTACTGCACGTGTGTTACAGCACGTGTTACAGCACGTGTGTTACTGCACGTGTGTTACAGCACGTGTTACAGCACGTGTGTTACTGCACGTGTGTTACGGCACGTGTGTTACAGAACGTGTGTTACTGCACGTGTGTTACTGCACGTGTGTTACAGGACGTGTGTTACTGCACGTGTGTTACTGCACGTGTTACAGCACGTGTGTTACTGCACGTGTGTTACAGCACGTGTTGTACTTGTTACCTCGAGGTGTTTCCCGGACTTAGCGTCCCCGCGGCCCGGTCCCCGACCAGGCCTCCTGGTTGCTGGACTGGTCAACCAGGCTGTTGGACGCGGCTGCTCGCAGCCTGACGTATGAGTCACAGCCTGGTTGATCAGGTATCCTTTGGAGGTGTTTATCCAGTTCTCTCTTGAACACTGTGAGGGGTCGGCCAGTTATGTCCCTTATGTGTAGTGGAAGCGTGTTGAACAGTCTCGGGCCTCTGATGTTGATAGTTCTCTCTTGAACACTGTGAGGGGTCGGCCAGTTATGTCCCTTATGTGTAGTGGAAGCGTGTTGAACAGTCTCGGGCCTCTGATGTTGATAGTTCTCTCTTGAACACTGTGAGGGGTCGGCCAGTTATGTCCCTTATGTGTAGTGGAAGCGTGTTGAACAGTCTCGGGCCTCTGATGTTGATAGTTCTCTCTTGAACACTGTGAGGGGTCGGCCAGTTATGTCCCTTATGTGTAGTGGAAGCGTGTTGAACAGTCTCGGGCCTCTGATGTTGATAGTTCTCTCTTGAACACTGTGAGGGGTCGGCCAGTTATGTCCCTTATGTGTAGTGGAAGCGTGTTGAACAGTCTCGGGCCTCTGATGTTGATAGTTCTCTCTTGAACACTGTGAGGGGTCGGCCAGTTATGTCCCTTATGTGTAGTGGAAGCGTGTTGAACAGTCTCGGGCCTCTGATGTTGATAGTTCTCTCTTGAACACTGTGAGGGGTCGGCCAGTTATGTCCCTTATGTGTAGTGGAAGCGTGTTGAACAGTCTCGGGCCTCTGATGTTGATAGTTCTCTCTTGAACACTGTGAGGGGTCGGCCAGTTATGCCCTTATGTGTAGTGGAAGCGTGTTGAACAGTCTCGGGCCTCTGATGTTGATAGTTCTCTCTTGAACACTGTGAGGGGTCGGCCAGTTATGTCCCTTATGTGTAGTGGAAGCGTGTTGAACAGTCTCGGGCCTCTGATGTTGATAGTTCTCTCTTGAACACTGTGAGGGGTCGGCCAGTTATGTCCCTTATGTGTAGTGGAAGCGTGTTGAACAGTCTCGGGCCTCTGATGTTGATAGTTCTCTCTTGAACACTGTGAGGGGTCGGCCAGTTATGTCCCTTATGTGTAGTGGAAGCGTGTTGAACAGTCTCGGGCCTCTGATGTTGATAGTTCTCTCTTGAACACTGTGAGGGGTCGGCCAGTTATGTCCCTTATGTGTAGTGGAAGCGTGTTGAACAGTCTCGGGCCTCTGATGTTGATAGTTCTCTCTTGAACACTGTGAGGGGTCGGCCAGTTATGTCCCTTATGTGTAGTGGAAGCGTGTTGAACAGTCTCGGGCCTCTGATGTTGATAGTTCTCTCTTGAACACTGTGAGGGGTCGGCCAGTTATGTCCCTTATGTGTAGTGGAAGCGTGTTGAACAGTCTCGGGCCTCTGATGTTGATAGTTCTCTCTTGAACACTGTGAGGGGTCGGCCAGTTATGTCCCTTATGTGTAGTGGAAACGTGTTGAACAGTCTCGGGCCTCTGATGTTGATAGTTCTCTCTTGAACACTGTGAGGGGTCGGCCAGTTATGTCCCTTATGTGTAGTGGAAGCGTGTTGAACAGTCTCGGGCCTCTGATGTTGATAGTTCTCTCTTGAACACTGTGAGGGGTCGGCCAGTTATGTCCCTTATGTGTAGTGGAAGCGTGTTGAACAGTCTCGGGCCTCTGATGTTGATAGTTCTCTCTTGAACACTGTGAGGGGTCGGCCAGTTATGTCCCTATGTGTAGTGGAAGCGTGTTGAACAGTCTCGGGCCTCTGATGTTGATAGTTCTCTCTTGAACACTGTGAGGGGTCGGCCAGTTATGTCCCTTATGTGTAGTGGAAGCGTGTTGAACAGTCTCGGGCCTCTGATGTTGATAGTTCTCTCTTGAACACTGTGAGGGGTCGGCCAGTTATGCCCCTTATGTGTAGTGGAAGCGTGTTGAACAGTCTCGGGCCTCTGATGTTGATAGTTCTCTCTTGAACACTGTGAGGGGTCGGCCAGTTATGTCCCTTATGTGTAGTGGAAGCGTGTTGAACAGTCTCGGGCCTCTGATGTTGATAGTTCTCTCTTGAACACTGTGAGGGGTCGGCCAGTTATGCCCTTATGTGTAGTGGAAGCGTGTTGAACAGTCTCGGGCCTCTGATGTTGATAGTTCTCTCTTGAACACTGTGAGGGGTCGGCCAGTTATGTCCTTTATGTGTAGTGGAAACGTGTTGAACAGTCTCGGGCCTCTGATGTTGATAGTTCTCTCTTGAACACTGTGAGGGGTCGGCCAGTTATGTCCCTTATGTGTAGTGGAAGCGTGTTGAACAGTCTCGGGCCTCTGATGTTGATAGTTCTCTCTTGAACACTGGGAGGGGTCGGCCAGTTATGTCCCTTATGTGTAGTGGAAGCGTGTTGAACAGTCTCGGGCCTCTGATGTTGATAGAGTTCTCTCTTGAACACTGTGAGGGGTCGGCCAGTTATGCCCCTTATGTGTAGTGGAAGCGTGTTGAACAGTCTCGGGCCTCTGATGTTGATAGTTCTCTCTTGAACACTGTGAGGGGTCGGCCAGTTATGTCCCTTATGTGTAGTGGAAGCGTGTTGAACAGTCTCGGGCCTCTGATGTTGATAGTTTTCTCTTGAACACTGTGAGGGGTCGGCCAGTTATGTCCCTTATGTGTAGTGGAAGCGTGTTGAACAGTCTCGGGCCTCTGATGTTGATAGTTTTCTCTTGAACACTGTGAGGGGTCGGCCAGTTATGCCCCTTAGGTGTAGTGGAAGCGTGTTGAACAGTCTCGGGCCTCTGATGTTGATAGTTCTCTCTTGAACACTGTGAGGGGTCGGCCAGTTATGTCCTTTATGTGTAGTGGAACGTGTTGAACAGTCTCGGGCCTCTGATGTTGATAGAGTTCTCTCTTGAACACTGTGAGGGGTCGGCCAGTTATGTCCCTTATGTGTAGTGGAAGCGTGTTGAACAGTCTCGGGCCTCTGATGTTGATAGAGTTCTCTCTTGAACACTGTGAGGGGTCGGCCAGTTATGTCCCTTATGTGTAGTGGAAGCGTGTTGAACAGTCTCGGGCCTCTGATGTTGATAGTTCTCTCTTGAACACTGTGAGGGGTCGGCCAGTTATGTCCCTTATGTGTAGTGGAAGCGTGTTGAACAGTCTCGGGCCTCTGATGTTGATAGTTCTCTCTTGAACACTGTGAGGGGTCGGCCAGTTATGCCCCTTATGTGTAGTGGAAGCGTGTTGAACAGTCTCGGGCCTCTGATGTTGATAGTTCTCTCTTGAACACTGTGAGGGGTCGGCCAGTTATGTCTCTTATGTGTAGTGGAAGCGTGTTGAACAGTCTCGGGCCTCTGATGTTGATAGAGTTCTCTCTCAGAGTACCTGTTGCACCTCTGCTCTTCAACGGGGGTATTCTGCGCATCCTGCATAGGTCCAAATATATCTGAGTGGCCACAGGGTACAAAGTGTTAACCGACCCCATAAACGTACGAACCCGAGCAACCCACCTAACCTAACCAATCGATGCATAAAAATCTTCGATCTTTTTAAGGAGCTACATTTCATAGCAGTTTGTTATGTGTAATGTGGGGACCATTGTGTAGAAAATGTTGAGAGGAGGAGATGGTGTGGGGACGGTGAACAGTGTGTGGAGACGTTGAGCAGTGTGTGGAGAGGTTGAGCAGTGTGTGGAGATGTTGAGCAATGTGTGGAGACGTTGAGCAATGTGTGGAGACGTTGAGCAATGTGTGGAGACGTTGAGCAATGTGTGGAGACGTTGAGCAATGTGTGGAGACGTTGAGCAGTGTGTGGAGACGTTGAGCAATGTGTGGAGACGTTGAGCAGTGTGTGGAGACGTTGAGCAATGTGTGGAGACGTTGAGCAGTGTGTGGAGACGTTGAGCAATGTGTGGAGACGTTGAGCAGTGTGTGGAGACGTTGAGCAGTGTGTGGAGACGTTGAGCAGTGTGTGGAGACGTTGAGCAGTGTGTGGAGACGTTGAGCAATGTGTGGAGACGTTGAGCAGTGTGTGGAGACGTTGAGCAGTGTGTGGAGACGTTGAGCAGTGTGTGGAGACGTTGACCAGTGTGTGGAGACGTTGAGCAATGTGTGGAGACGTTGACCAGTGTGTGGAGACGTTGACCAGTGTGTGGAGACGTTGAGCAGTGTGTGGAGACGTTGAGCAGAGTGAGGAGACGTTGACCAGTGTGTGGAGACGTTGAGCAGTGTGTGGAGACGTTGAGCAGAGTGAGGAGACGTTGACCAGTGTGTGGAGACGTTGAGTACGGATGTTACCACAAACGTTGAGTACGGATATTACCGTTGAGTACGGATAATATCCGTAATAATATCCGTACGTTGAGTACGGATATTACCACAAACTCGGAAGACTTTGAAAGAGAAATTGACAACATGCCCATGCACTCAGCTCCTGGGCCTGACTCATGGAATTCAATATTCATAAAGAAATGTAAAGTACCAGTAGCGAGAGCACTCAGCGTAATATGGAGAAAGAGCCTGGATACAGGGGAGATACCAGCAGCACTTAAATCTGCAGATATAGCTCCGTTGCACAAGGGGGGGAGTAAAGCCTTGGCAAAAAATTATAGGCCAGTTGCACTAACATCACACATAATAAAAGTGTTTGAAAGAGTGATTAGGAATCAAATTTCTAGTTTTATGGAAAACAATGAATTGCACAATCCAGGACAACATGGATTTAGAGCGGGAAGATCCTGTCTGTCACAGTTACTCAACCACTATGACAAAATCACAGAAGCCCTAGAAGAAAAGCAAAATGCAGATGTTGTATACACAGACTTTGCAAAGGCTTTCGACAAATGTGACCATGGGGTGATAGCTCACAAAATGAGGTCAATGGGAATAACTGGAAAAGTAGGACGCTGGATACTCAATTTCCTGTCGAACAGAACACAAAGAGTAACAGTCAATCAGATAAAATCGAGTCCAAGCGATGTTAAAAGCTCTGTACCTCAAGGTACAGTCCTTGCACCGCTACTGTTCCTTATTCTCATATCTGATATAGACAAAAATACACGTCACAGCTTCGTGTCATCCTTCGCAGATGACACAAAAATCAGCATGAAAATTACCTCTGCTGAAGACATTGAAAAACTACAAACAGATGTCAACAAAGTTTTCGATTGGGCAGCAGAAAATAATATGATGTTTAACAGTGATAAATTTCAGGTACTCGGGTACGGCAAAAATGAGGATCTGAAACATAATACAGGGTACAAAACACAATCAAATCTTCCCATAGTAGAAAAACAGCATGTCAAGGATTTGGGAATAATGATGTCCGACGATCTAACGTTTAGGGAGCATAACCAAGCAAATATCGCATCAGCCAGAAAAATGATCGGATGGATTACGAGAACTTTCAAATCCAGGGATCCCATCACAATGGTTGTACTCTTCAAGTCACTTGTGTTGTCCCGTCTCGAATACTGCTCAGTACTCACTTCCCCCTTCAGAGCAGGAGAGATTGCTGAAATAGAGGGAATACAGAGAACATATACGGCACGCATAGACGAGATAAAACACCTAAATTATTGGGATTGTCTCAAAGCTCTCCAAATGTACTCTCTAGAAAGGAGACGAGAGAGATACCAAATAATATACACGTGGAAAATACTGGAGGGCCAGGTCCCAAATCTACACAGTAAAATAACAACGTACTGGAGTGAACGATATGGAAGAAAATGCAAGATTGAACCAGTGAAGAGCAGAGGTGCCATAGGCACAATCAGAGAGCACTGTATAAACATCAGAGGTCCGCGGTTGGAAAACTGGACTGTTTCCTAAGAGAAGTCCCGGATCAGCCGGGCTGTGGTGGGTATGTGGCTCTGCGGGCCGCTCCAAGCAACAGCCTGGTGGATCAAACTCTCACAAGTCGAGCCTGGCCTCGGGCAGGGCTTGGGGAGTAGAAGAACTCCCAGAACCCCATCAACCAGGTATCAACCAACCAGGTTCACAGCGCTAGCCACAGCACCAGAGTATTATTTCGTCCATCTAGGAATCTTCAAGTGACTTCTTAGGTTCCTTTTCAAAATAAACGTGTGATCAATTATTCATTTACAGGAATTAGTGACCAGGATTGTGATAATAGCAGGATTGTGGTTATAATTAGCATTGTGCGTAGTATTGTGGAAGGAGGAATTTTGGTGAGGGAGGGAGAGCGAAAATTTAGGTAGCCTCATTGTGTGTGTGTGTGGCAGCCACTCTTGTTTTGCTCACCATACTAGCTTAGTGGTTCGCTATGGGCAACACATATGTACATGGGTATATACAGTGTGTGTATATAGTATAAGAACAGCAACAGGAGAATGTTGAGAGGAGCTATTTTGGTGAGGGAGGTTATGTTGTAATCGTAGCATCGTCCGCTGTCTGCTGTGTGATTTTTCATAACAGCAACAGGAGTATGTTGATAAGGGCTAAGAACATAAGAACAAAGGTAACTGCAGAAGGCCTATTGGCCCATACGAGGCAGCTCCTATTTATAACCACCCAATCCCACTCATATACATGTCCAACCCACGCTTGAAACAATCAAGGGACCCCACCTCCACCATGTTACGTGGCAATTGGTTCCACAAATCAACAACCCTGTTACTGAACCAGTATTTACCCAGGTCTTCCCTAAATCTAAACTCATCCAATTTATACCCATTGTTTCGTGTTCTGTCTGGTCCATACGAGGCAGCTGCTATTGTCCCATACGAGGCAGCTGCTATTGGCCCATACAAGGCAGCTGCTTTTGGCCGATACGAGGCAGCTGCTATTGGCCCATACAAGCTATTTTGGTGAGGGAGGTGATGTAATCGTAGTGTCGTCTGCTGTCTGCTGTGTGATTTCTCATGCAGTGTATGGTGGCCACTGTACTGTTTGGACACAATACCGGCTTACTTGCATAGTTCTGGTAAATAAAACATGTAGATAGGTATATATAACATGTGTAAATATGTTATATGGCGAGTAAGATGTTGGAGTGAGGGAGACTGGCTGGGTGTGGCTGCTCTCACTCGAGGTGTTCTGAATGTGTTGATGGTGAATGTATGTAGTGTGTGACAGTGTATAGTGTGTAAATAGATGGTATATATACATAAATTAGCATGATACATAGTAAATATGTGCAGCATATGTGTACACAAGTGTCATGCACGTAACACAATGTCTTCGGACAGTACGGATGTTTTACTTCCATAATATAGTGTATGTGTTCACTATATATAGGATTAGCACGTAAAAACAAATAACATGTATTTGGAACTGTGCGAAAAAAATGAACGATAATATATTCGTGGCAACTCGCGCGCCCCGCCCCGAGCGCCCTACTGGCCCTGGGAGCATACGTCACAGGCGAACGGCGAATGATGACGTCACGCCCCAACTTACGGAGCCCATAGCAGCCAAAGTAAGTACAATTTCGATTTTTTTTCTACATACTCATACTGAGGGAAGGGTTTCTGACACTTTAAAAAGAACAAAATTTTTTTCCAGAGAATTTATTTCCTGCACACTGCGGGGGTGTCATATTTGGAGGCAACGCAGTTAAGGGGTTAATGATTGATTTGACAGTTTGATGACCTTGGGGAAGCCAATATTTCTGTCTCAAGTCGGTGAGAGTGTCCAACACTCCACAACACAACACTCCACCATGCAAAGTACCATATTGATGGTGTAAAACTAGAAGTTTTGTAATAATGTGGTGACGTGGTAGAAGGATCGGATTCTTTGTATCTAAATCAATTTCTGCATGAAGCTGACGTCCTCCACACCTTAATATATTATGAGTGTTGGTATCATACCAGATACCTAGAGACTTGGTTAATTTATCTGGAAGATTTTCATATTCACTTCCATACGTCTCTTGTTGTGCACGTTTGATCCAGTAGAGGATAGGATTGGGAAACTTATGCCTGATTCCTATTTTAGCAAGAAAGTCAAACACATGTGCTGTCACTTTTAATAACTTACTCAAGTTGGAATAATTGTGAGGATTAATAGCTGAGATTCAATGAGGTTCTGGGTCTTTCATGGGAGTAGTGATACTGGCCACTATGACTTGTGGTTTCTGTTTGGGCCACTGACCACTAACAAGCCATAAAGGTCCATTAAACCACATCGAAGACTTGATTAGCTGTTTTAATGTTAAACCTCTTGATAAGTAATCTGCAGGATTGTCCTTAGTGCGGACATGTCTGAATTTATATCCAGATAATTCATGAATTTTCCTAACACGATTACTATCGTAGGGAGTTTTATTGTTGTTATTTCTTACCCATTGTAAGACTACCTCATTGTCTGACCACACTACGATTTCACCAAAGTGGATATTATTGAGTGTCTTGGTCAGGCAATGAGCCAATCGTACTCCCACCAGCAATGCAGTTAACTCCATTTGAGGTAAAGATCTCTTCTTGATTGGAGCAACTCTTGCTTTAGATGTGAGTAAAAATGATTGTGCACTATTGACTAAGTAGGCTGCAGCGCCATAAGCTTTGCCAGAGACATCGCAAAAAACATGCAAATTCGTGGGCAAGTTTTGTCCTGAAGCATTACGAGGAAATTTCACCTAATTGATTGAAAATTTCAAACACCTAATTGATTGAAATCCATTGCGAGTATTTGCCATTTATCTTGCAACTCAATTGGCAACGGATCATCCCATCCCATATGTTTCTGCCAGCATTCCTGCATGAGGAGTTTGCCCCTTATTAATATAGGACTAAGTAAGCCTATAGGGTCAAATGGTTGACTGACATACGAGAGTAATTTTTTCATGGTAAGGGATGAATTATTGATTTGTACTGACTTGACATTCATCTCGTCAGTACCTGTGTTCCATTCCACGCCCAGAACTTTTAATTGATTAGGCACCTGATAACCCGGAAATTCTTTCTCGATTATCTGGTTTAATGATTTATTGTTTGAGGCCCATGATTGTAGTGGCATATTGGCTCCTAACAACTCACGGTTAGTCTCATGGTAGATTTCTACCAATTTGAATTTGTCATTAGTAGTTCCCTGGAAATTATCGACATACAAGTTGTCACTGATCTCCATTTTATAAGGGCTATTTGACTTCTACAAATGCGTATCTAATGTGGCTTGAAGTAGAAACGGGGAAGAAGTCGCTCCGAATAGCACAGAGGCAAACTGGTAGATTATGACAACACTGTCAGGATCCAGTGGGTCCTTAATCCAGAGAAATTTGGTGTAATTACGATCCTCCTCTTGCAAGCCTACTCTAAGGAAAGCTTTACTGATATCAGCAGTATAAGCGAAAACACCAGTGCGGAATCGTAATAATACATCATGTAGCCTTTGTGTTAGGCTAGGTCCTGTTTGGAGACATTCATTCAAGGACACGCTGTTTGCCTTCACTTGGCACTACAGTTGAAGACGATATGTATTGGCGTTGTGACGATAATCTCTTCCCAGAGATTTAGCCTGCTCCTTCTGCTAGAATCACGTTCAACACAATATTCAAGATACGTTATTCAGTGGCTTAAACGTATATATCAAGACAGCCACACGCACCTGCAACTCCCTCCTCCCCCCACTCCTGCACACCTGGTCGACCAGCCAACTGCTACTCCCAGCCAAACTACCGACTTGCGGCCGTCCTGCATTCTCATTGGCCGTACAACAACACACCACTCCAGCTCCACGCCAATCACATTCCTCGCAAGCCAATGTCAGGACCGCCAGCAGTTCTCTAGTCAGAATATATCTAGTGCTCTTGCTGTGAACACCTACTTGACCCACCTTGTGTGATCAAATAGAGGTTGATAGCTTGCGCATATATTCCCAGCACCATTTATCTTTGTATTCCTGTTAACGTAACCAGTTCCCCCTTTTCAGTTTGTTATATATATTTTACATGTTTTATTTTTACATTATTTTAAATGCCAAGGAATTGTCTTTATTTTATTTTGTTTTCTAGATTAAGTAAAGTGCATTTTTATATCTTGTGTTTTCGTGTATCTTACCTTACCTTACCACAGATTATCAGACAAGCAGTCACTCTTTTTTTTCCTTTTTTTTATAACTTGCATGTATGTGGCCCAGTATTGACATCTGCTATTTGGAAGACTGCCGACCACCATTTCCAACACGTTACCGTCACATATAATTGGGG
Organism: Procambarus virginalis; assembly: GCA_020271785.1. Classification (NCBI taxonomy): domain Eukaryota; kingdom Metazoa; phylum Arthropoda; class Malacostraca; order Decapoda; family Cambaridae; genus Procambarus; species Procambarus virginalis. The sequence goes on from WNGS01002209.1 coordinate 10,487, forward strand.
GCCTGTCCTAGGAGCTTCACTCAGGTATTGGTAATTGTGGTAAGCGTACTTGGCTTTCATTTCCCTTGCTTTCAATATTTACATTAATCACGTTTATTATTATATGGTGCTGTGTATATTGTGCATTACGGGAGTAGCATATGGTGAGTGTGAGACAACTGTGGATTACGTGGTGACTGTCGGCCGCAGTCATACTCTTAATTGGTCGTCTCCCCCTCTTGTGTTATTACCCGTGTTTAACATGTTTTGTCCCTCAGATATTTCTCACATTTTTGACAGATTATCACATAGGTACCCTGGTACTGTGGTCTGTCTCCGGGTCAATAGCACCTAATTTCTGCAATCCGACTCTAGGAGGAAAAGAGGGCCAAAGATCCTCTAGCACGGACTATTATTGGCGAGTTGGGACCTCGCCAATAGTTCTTGTCACCAGTTGACATTCCCACCCCTACTCGTTGGTCAGAATTGATGGTATTTACTCAAGGTAGGGATTTAGCTTTCTTTCTTTTGAGCACGAAGTTCGCTAATTCTGTAAATACCATATTCAATTTCAGTGGGTACCTTGCTTATGTTCTATAGTGACTCGGCAAGGTATGACTACATTTTTGGACTACCTCATTTCCTTAGGAACCATTTAATGTTTCACTTGTCTTTTGAAACTCGGTTTCAACTAATTAGTAGGATTTTCTTGCCTTTATCCTCCCACAGTGAGTACCAGGTACAAGATTTCCTGCGACCTTAATCATTTACCATCTTGAATTAACTTTAATTATAATAATTCCACAGGATAGGTAACAGTTGCCACGTTTCCTGTTTCTGACATTCACCATATCTCACACAGTATATTCGTGTCTCATTTATTTGCATTTTTTACAATGTTTCGTATCCACGCTTTCAAGGCAGATCCAGAAAGTGAAATAGGGAACTTACGTCATGCTAAGAGGGTCGAATTGAGAACTCTTGCACATGAGTATCAATTAGAAGTTCCCCCTGACGCCAACAAGTATGCCATAATAATATAATTTTAGATTATCTTTTGGATGAAGGGAAGGAAGATAGATTCTGATACTCACGAACAATACACTATTTCAGATAAGCATGATTTGACGGCAATGAAACTCAAAATCGAGCTCGCAAAGCTCGAGAAGGAACAA
>WNGS01002209.1:24572-34572 GCA_020271785.1 Procambarus virginalis
AAATTCACTAGAACGTGTCCAGCGTAGGATGACTAAGTTAATTCCCCATATTAGAAATCTTTCATATGAAGAAAGATTAACAAAGCTTAACTTGCATTCACTGGAAAGGCGAAGAGTTAGGGGTGACATGATAGAGGTTTACAAGTGGATATATGGACATAACAAAGGGGATATTAATAGCGTATTAAAAGTATCAACACAAGACAGAACACGAAACAATGGGTATAAAGTGGATAAGTTTAGATTTAGGAAAGACTTGGGTAAATAATGGTTCGGTAACAGGGTTGTTGATTGTGGAACCAATTACTGCGTAACGCGGTGGAGGTGGGGTTCCTCGATTGTTTCAAGCGTGGGTTGACAGTTTATGAATGGGATTGGGTGGTTATAGATAGGAGCTGCCTCGTATGGGCCAATAGGCCTTCTGCAGTTTCCTTGTTCTTATGTTCTTATATATTTCACAAAACTTGACATACATCTCAATCACTTCCTTGCCTAGCAACAAGTCTGTCCAATTATACTCACTAAAAAAATTTCTAAGGTTGCCATAATGTCCTCTCCTAAAGTCAGGTTTTTCAATTGCATCAATCTTTTTATTTTCTTCCAGATTATAACGCATTGCATACTCTATTCCGAAAAAGACATGGTCACTTTTACCCAAGGGAGGAAGGTACTGAATGTCAAATATTTCTTCCTCCTTCCTGGTAAATATTAAATCTAGCATGGAGGGAACGTCCCCTTCCCTCATCTTCGTAGCTTGTTTAACATGTTGCTACAAGAATGTTCCAGGATGAGGTCTACAAATCTACAGGTCCAAAAATCTTCTGTTTTAGCTTCATATGCTTCCCAGTCTATGGATTTCAAGTTGAAGTCGCTGACTATCAACAGTCATGATCGATCGTTATCTGCTCTCGCTATGATCTCTCTCATTATTGTTATAAGATCTTTTCGTTTACTATCTAGCAAATCCTTTGACCATGTGCTGCTTGGCGGTGAACTATATGCATTTATGATCATTAGTTTATCATCCTCATGGCAGATCTCTAATGCTATTATGTCAACTTCTTGTGGATTGGCAGTCATTATTTCGTTCACCTTTAGGTGTTCTTTCACCAGCACAGCAATGCCACCGCCTTTCCTAATTTTTCTGTCCCATCCTTCGTGGTGGTGGTCCTTCGCAGCTATCAAAATAGCATCAATTTAAATGATTTACATGAGTCAAGTTTCCCACAGGCCTACCACGAACATATGATGTTGAGGGGCCACTGTCGTTGTTGTCCACATGCTATGAGACACACTGCCGCCTGCCGCATCGTGTTGCTGAGGCAGCAAAACCCCACTTGGTAATACCACCGCTGTTCATACTCGGGTCGTTCACACTACTCATATCGGAGCCTATGTCACTGAAGCCCGAGAAAGATTCATTGCATGTACTGTCACTGAATAAATTAGCTTCTGGGGACATACATGATGGTGGTGGTGATAACGGTGTTGACCCAAGGTGGCGAGGCAGGCCAGGCGAGGAGCGTGTAGCGTACACTCTCGCCACATCTTTCAATTCCGTATTATATTTGACATTCAGTACCTTCCTCCCTTGGGTAAAAGTGACGGTCTTTTTGGGAATAAAGTATGAAATGCGTTATAATATGGAAGAAAATATGACGGTCGATGCAATTGAAAAACCTGACTTTAGGAGAGGACATTATGGCAACCTTAGAAAAAATTATAGTGAGTATAATAGGACAGACTTGTTGCTAGGCAAGGAAGTGAATGAGATGTATGTCAAGTTTTGTGAAATATATGATAAAGGCACAAAAAAATTATACCAAAACAGAGAAGCAGAACTAGGAAACAGGATTGGTTCAACAGAAAGTGCGAGAGGGCCAGAGACCAAAAGACACAAAAAATGGAATCAATACAGGAAAAGGCCAAACCCCCAAACATACCAGCGATACAAAGGTGCGAGAAACAACTACATGGCAGTGAGGAGAGAGGCAGAAAGAAATTTTGAAAAAGGGATTGCAGACAAATGTAAAACAGAACCAGGTCTATTCTATAAATTCATAAATAACAAATTGCAGGTAAAGGCTAATGTTCAGAGGTTGAAAATGGGAAATAGATTCACGGAAAATGAAAAAGAAATGTGTGAAACATTAAATGAAAAGTTCCAAAGTGTGTTTGTAGAAAATGAAATCTTCAGGGAACCAGATACAATAAGAATTCCAGAGAACAACATAGAGCACATAGGTGTCTAGAGACGAAGTGGAAAAAATGCTCAAGGAGCTAAATAAGAGCAGTTGGTCCAGATTTAGTTTCACTATGGGTTCTGAGAGAATGTGCACCTGAGCTCAGCATTCCTCTTCAACTGATCTTTCAGGCATCCCTGTTTACAGGAGTTGTAGCTGATGTGTGGAAAAAGGCTAACATAGTTCCAATCTACAAAAGTGGAAGCAGGGAAGACCCCCTTAATTATAGGCCGGTATCATTGACGAGTGTAATAGTCAAAATATTGGAAAAAATAATTAAATCTAAATGGGTAGAACATCTGGAGAGAAATGATATAATATCAGACAGACAGTATGGTTTTTGATCTGGAAGATCCTGTGTATCAAATTTACTCAGTTTCTATGATCGAGCAACAGAGATATTACAGGAAAAAGATGGTTGGGTTGACTGCATCTATCTGGACCTAAAAAAGGCTTTCGACAGAGTTCCACATAAGAGGTTGTTCTGGAAACTGGAAAATATTGGAGGAGTGACAGGTATGCTTCTAACGTGGATGAAAAATTTTCTGACTGATAGAAAAATGAGGGCTGTGATCAGAGGCAATGTATCGGACTGGAGAAATGTCACAAGTTGAGTACCACAAGGTTCAGTTCTTGCACCAGTGATGTTTATTGTCTACATAAATGATCTACCAGTTGGTATACAGAATTATATGAACATGTTTGCTGATGATGCTAAGATAATAGGAAGGATAAGAAACTTAGATGACTGTCATGCCCTTCAAGAAGACCTGGACAAAATAAGTATATGGAGCACCACTTGGCAAATGGAATTTAATGTTAATAAATGCCATGTTATGGAATGTGGAACAGGAGAACATAGACCCCACGCAACCTATATATTATGTGAGAAATCTTTAAAGAATTTTGATGAAGAAAGAGATCTAGGGGTGGTTCTAGATAGGAAACTATCACCTCAGGACCACATAAAGAATATTGTGCGAGGAGCCTATGCCACACTTTCTAACTTCAGAATTGCTTTTAAATACATGGATGGCGATATACTAAAGAAATTGTTCACGAGTTATGTTAGGCCAAAGCTAGAATATGCAGCGGTTGTGTGGTGCCCATATCTTAAGAAGCATATCAACAAACTGGAAAAGGTGCAAAGACATGTTACTAAGTGGCTCTCAGAACTGAAGGGCAAGAGCTACGAGGAGAGGTTAGAGGCATTAAATATGCCAAAACTAGAAGACAGAAGAAAAAGAGGTGATATGATTACTACATACAAAATAGTAACAGGAATTGATAAAATCGATAGGGAAGATTTCCTGAGACCTGAAACTTTAAGAACAAGAGGTCATAGATATAAACTAGCTAAACACAGATGCTGAAGAAATATAAGAAAATTCACTTTCGCAAACAGAGTGGTAGACGGTTGGAACAAGTTAGGGGAGAAGATGGTGAAGGCCAAGACCGTCAGTACTGTAGTTTCAAAGTGTTATATGACAAAGAGTGCTGGGAAGACGGGACACCACGAGCGTAGCTCTCATCCTGTAACTACACTTAGGTAATTACCCAGCACGAGCACGGCCGTACCCAGCACGAGCACGGCCGTACCCAGCACGAGCACGGCCGTACCCAGCACGAGCACGGCCGTACCCAGCACGAGCACGGCCGTACCCAGCACGAGCACGGCCGTACCCAGCACGAGCACGGCCGTACCCAGCACGAGCACGGCCGTACCCAGCACGAGCACGGCCGTACCCAGCACGAGCACGGCCGTACCCAGCACGAGCACGGCCGTACCCAGCACGAGCACAGCCGTACCCAGCACGAGCACAGCCATACCCAGCACCAGTACAACAGCAGCTAGCACCAGCTCAGAAGCAGATGAAGCAAACACAGCAGCAGCGAGCACCAGCAAAGCTGATGCAAACATCTAAGAACATTGTGTGTTGAGTGTACAGTTAGAATATGTGTTAAATTTAAGTACGTAGTGTTCAAATTAAGGTTGCGGTACAGTAATTTTAGTGTAAAATAGTCTTCATAATCTGTATTGTAGTACTCAACATAAAACAGAACTACTTATCAATACAGTGCTAATTGTTGGGAAGAAAGCTTACTCTATTAATTTATTGATATTCAGTTAATAGATAAATTTGAATTAATCGAATGACCACCCTATTTTGACTGAAAAGGGAAACAGATAAAGTTAAATGATAAGGACTGAAATACCAGTGCCTATGGATAGGAAACTATTAAAGATTATTCTTTAAACTTCTATGGGCTGTATAATATATTAATGTTTGAGAATAAACTTTCCGTCCTTCACAAAATTGGGGGTTAATACCAGAAGTAATCTACTCCCAGTACGCTTCATCGAGGCTGGTTCTTCCTCGAATAAAAATTAATAAATTCTACTAAATACTGTTAAGAAATATTAGATAAATTGATTAATGGTAAAAAGATTATATGTTGATTAACCACTTAACTGCGCCAACCGAGTTTTCTCGGTCGGCGGGAAACTGCGCCAACCGAGAAAACTCTTTTTGATTTTTCGTAAACAATTCTAAATGTGTACGAGGTTGGTTGTGTACGAAATGGACTCTTAGGACCTCCAGTGAGAGGCAGCCATCTTGGAAAAAAATCCCAGAATGCCCTGGGGCTGCTGGCTGGGTTAGTACTGAATGAGCAACCATGGGTGGTGCACGCGCCTCTGGCTCCCAAACACCTGTCCGACGCGGTGTTGAAGATAATGCTCTGTCGGTGAAATTCTAACCTTATTGTTTGAAGAACATAAGGGTCATAATGTTGGGGAAGCCAGGGGCAATAAGGACCTAACACAAAGGTCGGATGCAAGTGATACAGCACCTATGAGGACGATACAGCGAGCGTATCCAGTTGAGGCTCTGAGCGTCACTCTTGCAATCCTATGCTATTTATTTAGATGATACTTAGATGAATCGTATTCTGCGTTCAGTGATGATGCATCTGATACAAATGGCATAGATGAACAGTGTTAGCGGCTTCCATTTTGGTTTTCCATAGATATTTTCAAGGATGCTTGAATCTCTTCCCAACTGACGGACACTCTTGAGGCTAGCTGAATCTCTTCCTGACTGATGGACACTCTTGAGGCTAGCTAAATATCTTCCTGACTGATGGACACTCTTGAGGTATGCTGAATCTCTTCCTGTGTGGGACCATTCAAAGCGATCTTTTCAAGACTATCTTACAAATTGATCTTTTCCTATAATCTTTTCAATACTACCTTATGCTTTACAAGCTTGGTTACATACAACCTACAAGTACTAAAGCCAAGGGTGTATGTGAGTGCGTTATTTGGAAGCACATAGAATGAAGAAACAAGCAGCGAAAATTTATCTGTACCTGGTGCACTGAGAGCGAAGTCGCACTGTGTACCATGGGCTACTTCGTTGATTATTATTCACTTCCGAAGTACTGAGTGTGTAATACAGTGTGTGAAACTGTACATATTGTAATTTTAGTGAATTTTTAACAGGTAATATTGCGACAATAAACATTTATTGTGGACACATTACTGACACATGTATCACAGTTCCATGGAACAATATGAACGTTCTACTGTATGCATATTGTAAAGGACACAAATATGCATCATATACGATAAAAAAAACAAATAAAACCACATTGGAAATACATAAAACAAATAATTGAAAATATATTTGTGGCAACACCCGGTGCTTGAATGGCCCGCACGACCGTGTCTGGGCGAGTCACGCACGGGCGACCAGGCCCTGATGACGTCACAGCGCACTTTGTCCACGTCCCTACAGCCAAAGTAAGTGGAATTTGGTATTTATTTTTACATAGACATGTTCAGGGAAGGGAATTTATCATTTGACGAAGAAAAAATAATTTTTTGGGAACACTTCATTTCATGCGCACTGGGGGAATTTCTCAATAAACTCTGCGCAGCACGGTGGTTAACCAAGTAATTATTCTCATTTGATTTTTATGAGGCTATCTTGAGGTTATCTTGAGATGATTTCGGGGCACTTTAGTGTCCCCGTGGCCCGGTCCTCGACCAGGCCTCCACCCCCAGGAAGCAGCCTGTGACAGCTGACTAACACCCAGGTACCTATTTTACTGCTAGGTAACAGGGGCATAGGGTGAAAGAAACTGTTTCTCTCCGGTGCCTGGGATCGAACCCGGGACCACAGGATCACAAGTCCAGTGTGCTGTCCGCTCGGCCGACCGGACCCGTAACATAACAACATAGGCTAACATATTCCATTAGATATCTCAAATCAAATAAACTAAATCTCTTTGACTGATCTAGAATTTGCTCAATTAAAGAAATAATAGAAAGGGTTTCAGCTGCTTAGCTGTAATAGTGAACAGAGAGGTAGAGGTGCAATGGCGTCGTCTGCTACTTGCTGCAACACGTGAGTTCAAGCATGGCGTGGGAACATGAGGACCACGACCGCTTACAACACAAGCTGAAATTTCAACCTATTATACTAATTGTTTACACATACTATCTAATATCCTCACTATGCCATAAAAGGAATAAATTTAATTCCTTATGGACGTACTTATTGTTTGGGGAAGTCGCGTAGCATAACGATGGACAGTGCACAGTACATAGATATAAAGAGTACTCAATATAAACAATACTAAAGCACTTAACCTGCTGGTTGTTCACCGAAGCAGTCATAGATTGCTACTGGAGCAATTGCACGCTCCTAGGCCGATTAAATGCAAGGGCCTAACGTAGTATTGATGGAAATCGACTCGCCTGGGACGCACGATGTAATTGTTGGCGTCTCTATGGCGTGGTAGCCACAAGGCGAATAAATGGCGTCTCTCCACCCTCCCTCAACTCGTCTCCCCCATTCACAACAGAAATTACTAATCACGGATAATTCTTTTTCGTGTAATTACTGATGTAATGCGTTAATGAGAACTGAGTTGCAATTATAGGGAATTAAATATCATATTCTCGTTAAGTGGTGTTTATCGAGAAATGGAGAGAAATTTATTTCCTCCATAGCATTCGTACGTAACAGATAAAACTGCTACTTGATGATAATTTCAGTTAATAACTCGGTTTTGAATTATTGGGAGCTATATTATCCGTAGTTAATTATTGTACGGAATACTGATAATTTTAGAGCACCACATTCAATTCTCTAACATATTGGTAATAAATATGTTTAAATGGACATTATCTGACGCAGCCCTGCCTCTCGATGTCGTGAGAATATTAGCAATAGGCTCAGATAAAGAAATATTAATTTATGTTTACACTACCGTTAGTGAAATTAATAACTACTGTAATTAGTATATAATAATGATGTATTATAATACAATGATAGTGTGTTAGTGTTCGAAATTTCCAACATAACTCCGGGGTGGGGGGGAGGGGGAAACTCGGGTCGCAGTTCAATGTTGAGTACTGACGTACCTATACTGAAGTTAATATTAATGTTAGTATGTTAGTACACACATAACATATGTCCCGTAATTGTCAAGGACAGACAAGACTTTAAGTCTTGTAAAGGCACTCATGTTAAATGTAAAACATGAAATTATGAATCATCAAAAGTTAACTACTAAAGCCTAAAATGTACTCCATGACTGGTGTCGTGATGACGTGTAACGGTTATGTTACTAAGTCTTAAAGTTTTGTAAACTCATAGGTGCTCTAGAGGGAATAATATTATAGTTGATAGCCTACACAAACAAATTCATGATTAAATCATACAATTTAAGGTAACTGAGAATCCACTGTGAGGTGAATGTCTTGGGTCATTGTGACTTGTAACTGATTTGTTACTTGACATCACAACACAGCATCATCATGGTTACTCAAATTGGATGGTATATTATTTGCTCTTAGTCAGAGCTATAATAGGCTTGCAGTTTCTGTTTACATTGTTGAGCAGCTGCTCTAGGTGGGCGGGTGCTCGGTGGATCAGAATTGTTATCCTCGGAAACTGTAGGTGAAGTTGGTTCTGTTAAACACACTCATTCTGCTAATTCAAGAGGTACCAACTTCTCTAATGTTTTTAGGGTAGTAGTGCCTCGGCACAAAACCTGTACTACTCTCAGGATGCCTTGGTGATCTGGGTGGATAGACAATTTTGCCAATAGGCCATTCTGACCTGGGTCCATCACTGTCAATCAGTATTAGGTGTCCTGGTTTGAGTTGAACTTTATTATAGGGGCTCGAAGCTCCATAGTGGTACTCTGGTAGAGCTGTGAGGTACTCTCGAGTCCACACCTCATTCCACCTTTCAATTACTCTCGAGAGATGTTGGTAACTTTCCATTAAGTCACTCCTAGTCACATGGGAAGGGTCAACGGGATCCTCTTCTGCCAAAGGTATCGGAGGGCTCAGCAGGCCTCCAAGTATTAAATGTGAGGAACTCAGGGGTTCTTTCTGTGAGAAGTCATCTGATAGGTAAGTTAATGGGCGATTGTTGACTCGCGCCTCAATTTCCACAACGAGAGTTTGGAGTTCAGAGAAACTAATTTTCTGTCGATGTAAGGTCTTAGTTAAACATTTCTTGACAGTCCCTATCATACGTTCGTAGAACCCACCTTGCCAGGGGGGCTCTGGGAGCAATAAATTTCCAGTGGCATTGTCGTCTCTGCATGACAGACTGCACTTCTGGATGGTTCCATATCTCTCGTAGGCAGGCTTCTCCTGCCACAAAATTTGAACCATTATCGGATATCATTAGTTTGGGACAGGATCTGCGAGATGCAAATCTATGAAAAGCTTGGATGAAGGCTTCGGCACTGTCAGAAGTCACTTCTAGATGTTCGCCCCGTGTGGTTGCACACGTGAAGAGGCAAATATAAGCTTTCACTGGTACCTTATCTGGAGTGCCAGTGAGAAGTAAGGCTCCTGTGTAATCGACATCAGTGGTCTCAAAGGAACGAAGATGAACTACTCTCCCCTTAGGGATTGGTGGAGGTCCTGGGTAAGGACACACTCAAGCGTCGTATCTTTTGCAGATTACACAGAACTTAACCTTTAACCCTTCAACTGCGCATCGCATCATATTATGCTTTGACCGACTTGCAGTAAATTGCGCATTGCATCATGTGATGCTTTGGAGTACTACGCAAGATTTAAACGGCCCGCGGATACACGGGATTCACCACACCTTCATCAGGGCTCTTGTAAACAGACGCCATTGTAAAAAAAAATCGTGGGCCAAACTCCCGGGTGTTAGGAGCCTCAGTATTGAGTAAGCTACCAAGCCTGACGCATGCAGCATGAACTCACAGCACTGCTGTTGAGCTTGTGACCACAGCATCGCCTAAAAATGCCATAATATACTTGTTCATGCTATTATGTAGCGATAATATTATTACAGAAGACTCCTGACTGTGATAAAACTGACCAGGGTTCTGATAATAGCAGGATTGTGGTGATAATCAGCGCTGTGCTCCATGGAGGGAGGAGTAATGCTGTGGGAGGGAGGGTGGTGGCGTTGTCTTCTGACTGTGTGGCCACCTTTTATTGACTGTACTCACCATACCAGCTTAGTGGTTCGCTATGGTGAACACAAATGTAGATACTTATATATAACGTGTGTATAGAGGGTATAAACAGCAAGAGGAGTAGGTTGGGAGCCGCCATTTTGGTGAGGGAGGAGCGTCGTTTGCAGGACTTAACATGTTGTTTACTGACGACCACGATGGTCTTTGGGCACCATACCACTTTACTTGTACAAGTATGGTGAATAAAACAGGTAGATATTTATATATAATGT
>WNGS01002209.1:39572-46713 GCA_020271785.1 Procambarus virginalis
TTTCCATTAAAACTAAAATAATTGTCTTTTATACACAATTTGATAAGTTCTAATACTTTATTGGTCTGCAAGCTCAAATTATATTTAGGCAGTTCCTCACGTAGAAATTCTAACAGGTCATCAACGGGTACTTTAGTGAATAAAGAGGTCACATCGAAACTTATTAGTTTAAAATCAAAATTTAAATTCAGTGTGGATAGCTTATTAACTAAGTCCACATTGACCAGACCACACACTAGAAGTTGAAGGGACGACGACGTTTCTAATCATCCCATTGATTGGTCTTCCTCCAAAATAATCTTTCCTGCCTCTACTCTTCACAGACGCCGTCTTGTAGAATCGGCTCTTATACACCAAGTACCCAACATGAACATGAGTCCTGGCTTTGTTGCTGTGGACTCTTCCCTTTCACAGTACATACTCAAATGCTCTAATCTTTCTAACAAACGTGACTTAACATAAGCTTACCCCTTCCATTTATCTTTCTTTCTCTTTCCTTTTCTTTCTCTCTTCTCCTACGCTCCCTTGCTATCCTCTTCTTATTCCTATTACTTTTCCTTCGGTGGTTATAATGGGAGCTGCCTCGTATGGGCCAATAGGCCTTCTGCAGTTCTCATTATTACTACTATTCTCTACACCTTACTTTCCTCCTCACCTCTCTCTTGCCTATTTATTACCCGTTCTCTACCTCCTCATCACAAGCGACTTGAGAATGGTCCAGGACGGACCGAAACGTCGTCGTCCCTTCAACTTCTAGTGTGTGGTCTGGTCAACATACTTCAGCCACGTTATTGTGACTCATCGCCTGCATAAGTCCACATTGTTTGTCAAGTGTGAGTTGGAAATAGTACCAACTATAGGGGACAAAACCTTGACTAACTACTTAGAAAGTTTATAAGCCGCCGAACCAATTGAACTAATAATCGGCCTTGCCGGATTATTTGGCTTATGAGTTTTTATAAGACCATACATGTTAGGAAGAGAGGGGGATCGACTTGTTAGCCTAGATATCAACTCTTTATCACCTTTACACACAGTTTTAAGAGATTTGTTAAAATGTGCAATCACTTTTTCAGTAGGATCTCTATTAATCAATAGATAAGTATGTCTGTCTTCCAGGAGTAACTCCATTTTTTGGACATAGTCATCTTTATTCATAATAACTACTGCATTTGACTTATCAGCCTTGGTAATATGTAATGAGCTATCTTTTTTGAGATTTTTGAACGCATGAACAAATCGACTTAGACAGTTAGGAACAGAATTGTTAAGTAAAACACCATACATCAACCCTTTGCACACATTAATATCTTCAACTGAGACATTACTATACTTTTCAAGATTGCAGAAACCTTTGGCAATATCTACATAATTGACTGTTCCATTAGATGTGGGAAAGCTCAGACCATACCATACTCAGACTCTTTGACCATTCCAAGCTAAGCTTTACCTGTCTCTGGTTAATTCTTTCCCTAGGGTTGGGTTGGTCAGGTGTCGGCCTATATATCCTCCCCCTTCCCTTCTCCTCTTGTCAGTCTGGTTTGACAAAGGCTTTAACAAGTCGAAACGTTACCTCCTTTCATTTTTCTCTGTGGATTTTCCGCATATATATATATATATATATATATATATATATATATATATATATATATATATATATATATATATATATATATATATATGTCGTACTTAGTAGCCAGAATGCACTTCTCAGCCTACTATGCAAGGCCCGATTTGCCAAATTTTCATGAATTAATATATTTTCTCAAATTTTTTTCTTATGAAACGATAAAACTACCCATTTCATTATGTATGAGGTCAATTTTTTTTATTGGAGTTAAAACTAACGTAGTTATATGACCGAACCTAACCAACCCTACCTAACCTAACCTATCTTTATAGGTTAGGTTAGGTGGCCCAAAAACTTAGGTTAGGTTAGGTTAGGTAGGTTAGGTAGTCACAAAACAATTCATGAAAACTTGGCTTATTAGGCAAATCGGGCCTTGCATAGTAGGCTGAGAAGTGCGTTCTGGCTACTAGGTACGACATATATATATTTTGTATGCGCCTGTGGGTGTCAAATGGTATATAGCTATGTGCCATTTAAGGGTTAAACTGTGCAACGCGCCTGCAGGCTCACGTCTGGTTTGCACAACGCACCTCCAGGTATTTGTATTTTTCACGTTCCATTCAAAACTCCCGCGGCTACATGGGGTTCACATCAGCTTCCTCAGGGCTCTTGTAAACAGACGCCATCTTTAAAAAAAATCGTGGTCCACATTCGCGAGTGTGGGAGCCTCAGTAGTGAGTGAGCAACCAAGGTTGGCGCTCGCAGCATGAGCGCACAGCACTGCTGTTTAGCGTGTGACCACAGCATCGCCTAATAGTGTCAAAATATATATATAACTTGTATTATTTGGCCATGATAGTATTATAGAAGAGCCTGAGTGTATAATGACTGGGTACAATGTTCAAATATCAGTGATTCAATGCTGTTCACGATGTTGGACCGTTATTGGACCGTTAATTACAAATGAAGGTACATACACAGAGGACAACAAAGAGATTAGTGAAATTCTAAGAAGCCAGTATGAGGCTATGTTTAGCACACCAATTAACAACATGAAAGTTGATGACCCAGACAGCTTCTTTATGAATGACATTCAAGCTGCAGATAATATAGCGGATATTACCACAAACTCGGAAGACTTTGAAAGAGAAATTGACAATATGCCCATGCACTCAGCCCCTGGGCCTGACTCATGGAATTCAATATTCATAAAGAAATGTAAAGTACCAGTAGCGAGAGCACTCAGCGTAATATGGAGAAAGAGCCTGGATACAGGGGAGATACCAGCAGCACTTAAATCTGCAGATATAGCTCCGTTGCACAAGGGGGGGAGTAAAGCCTTGGCAAAAAATTATAGGCCAGTTGCACTAACATCACACATAATAAAAGTGTTTGAAAGAGTGATTAGGAATCAAATTTCTAGTTTTATGGAAAACAATGAATTGCACAATCCAGGACAACATGGATTTAGAGCGGGAAGATCCTGTCTGTCACAGTTACTCAACCACTATGACAAAATCACAGAAGCCCTAGAAGAAAAGCAAAATGCAGATGTTGTATACACAGACTTTGCAAAGGCGTTTGACAAATGTGACCATGGGGTGATAGCTCACAAAATGAGGTCAATAGGAATAACTGGAAAAGTAGGACGCTGGATACTCAATTTCCTGTCGAACAGAACACAAAGAGTAACAGTCAATCAGATAAAATCGAGTCCAAGCGATGTTAAAAGCTCTGTACCTCAAGGTACAGTCCTTGCACCGCTACTGTTCCTTATTCTCATATCTGATATAGACAAAAATACACGTCACAGCTTCGTGTCATCCTTCGCAGATGACACAAAAATCAGCATGAAAATTACCTCTGCTGAAGACATTGAAAAACTACAAACAGATGTCAACAAAGTTTTCGATTGGGCAGCAGAAAATAATATGATGTTTAACAGTGATAAATTTCAGGTACTCAGGTACGGCAAAAATGAGGATCTGAAACATAATACAGGGTACAAAACACAATCAAATCTTCCCATAGTAGAAAAACAGCATGTCAAGGATTTGGGAATAATGATGTCCGACGATCTAACGTTTAGGGAGCATAACCAAGCAAATATCGCATCAGCCAGAAAAATGATCGGATGGATTACGAGAACTTTCAAATCCAGGGATCCCATCACAATGGTTGTACTCTTCAAGTCACTTGTGTTGTCCCGTCTCGAATACTGCTCAGTACTCACTTCCCCCTTCAGAGCAGGAGAGATTGCTGAAATAGAGGGAATACAGAGAACATATACGGCACGCATAGACGAGATAAAACACCTAAATTATTGGGATTGTCTCAAAGCTCTCCAAATGTACTCTCTAGAAAGGAGACGAGAGAGATACCAAATAATATACACGTGGAAAATACTGGAGGGCCAGGTCCCAAATCTACACAGTAAAATAACAACGTACTGGAGTGAACGATATGGAAGAAAATGCAAGATTGAACCAGTGAAGAGCAGAGGTGCCATAGGCACAATCAGAGAGCACTGTATAAACATCAGAGGTCCGCGGTTGGAAAACTGGACTGAGTCACAATAACGTGGCTGAAGTATGTGACCAGACCACACACTAGAAGTTGAAGGGACGACGACGTTTCGGTCCGTCCTGGACCATTCTCAAGCAAGAATGGTCCTGGACCATTCACAAGCGACTTGAGAATGGTCCAGGACGGACCGAAACGTCGTCGTCCCTTCAACTTCTAGTGTGTGGTCTGGTCAACAAAAAAAACTGGACTGTTTCCTAAGAGAAGTCCCGGATCAGCCGGGCTGTGGTGGGTATGTGGCTCTGCGGGCCGCTCCAAGCAACAGCCTGGTGGATCAAACTCTCACAAGTCGAGCCTGGCCTCGGGCAGGGCTTGGGGAGTAGAAGAACTCCCAGAACCCCATCAACCAGGTATCAACCAACCAGGTTCACAGCGCTAGCCACAGCACCAGAGTATTATTTCGTCCATCTAGGAATCTTCAAGTGACTTCTTAGGTTCCTTTTCAAAATAAACGTGTGATCAATTATTCATTTACAGGAATTAGTGACCAGGATTGTGATAATAGCAGGATTGTGGTTATAATTAGCATTGTGCGTAGTATTGTGGAAGGAGGAATTTTGGTGAGGGAGGGAGAGCGAAAATTTAGGTAGCCTCATTGTGTGTGTGTGTGGCAGCCACTCTTGTTTTGCTCACCATACTAGCTTAGTGGTTCGCTATGGGCAACACATATGTACATGGGTATATACAGTGTGTGTATATAGTATAAGAACAGCAACAGGAGAATGTTGAGAGGAGCTATTTTGGTGAGGGAGGTTATGTTGTAATCGTAGCATCGTCCGCTGTCTGCTGTGTGATTTTTCATAACAGCAACAGGAGTATGTTGATAAGGGCTAAGAACATAAGAACAAAGGTAACTGCAGAAGGCCTATTGGCCCATACGAGGCAGCTCCTATTTATAACCACCCAATCCCACTCATATACATGTCCAACCCACGCTTGAAACAATCAAGGGACCCCACCTCCACCATGTTACGTGGCAATTGGTTCCACAAATCAACAACCCTGTTACTGAACCAGTATTTACCCAGGTCTTTCCTAAATCTAAACTCATCCAATTTATACCCATTGTTTCGTGTTCTGTCTGGTCCATACGAGGCAGCTGCTATTGTCCCATACGAGGCAGCTGCTATTGGCCCATACAAGGCAGCTGCTTTTGGCCGATACGAGGCAGCTGCTATTGGCCCATACAAGCTATTTTGGTGAGGGAGGTGATGTAATCGTAGTGTCGTCTGCTGTCTGCTGTGTGATTTCTCATGCAGTGTATGGTGGCCACTGTACTGTTTGGACACAATACCGGCTTACTTGCATAGTTCTGGTAAATAAAACATGTAGATAGGTATATATAACATGTGTAAATATGTTATATGGCGAGTAAGATGTTGGAGTGAGGGAGATTGGTTGGGTGTGGCTGCTCTCACTCGAGGTGTTCTGAATGTGTTGATGGTGAATGTATGTAGTGTGTGACAGTGTATAGTGTGTAAATAGATGGTATATATACATAAATTAGCATGATACATAGTAAATATGTGCAGCATATGTGTACACAAGTGTCATGCACGTAACACAATGTCTTCGGACAGTACGGATGTTTTACTTCCATAATATAGTGTATGTGTTCACTATACATAGGATTAGCACGTAAAAACAAATAACATGTATTTGGAACTGTGCGAAAAAAATGAACGATAATATATTCGTGGCAACTCGCGCGCCCCGCCCCGAGCGCCCTACTGGCCCTGGGAGCATACGTCACAGGCGAACGGCGAATGATGACGTCACGCCCCAACTTACGGAGCCCATAGCAGCCAAAGTAAGTACAATTTCGATTTTTTTTCTACATACTCATACTGAGGGAAGGGTTTCTGACACTTTAAAAAGAACAAAATTTTTTCCAGAGAATTTATTTCCTGCACACTGCGGGGGTGTCATATTTGGAGGCAACGCAGTTAAGGGGTTAATGATTGATTTGACAGTTTGATGACCTTGGGGAAGCCAATATTTCTGTCTCAAGTCGGTGAGAGTGTCCAACACTCCACAACACAACACTCCACCATGCAAAGTACCATATTGATGGTGTAAAACTAGAAGTTTTGTAATAATGTGGTGACGTGGTAGAAGGATCGGATTCTTTGTATCTAAATCAATTTCTGCATGAAGCTGACGTCCTCCACACCTTAATATATTATGAGTGTTGGTATCATACCAGATACCTAGAGACTTGGTTAATTTATCTGGAAGATTTTCATATTCACTTCCATACGTCTCTTGTTGTGCACGTTTGATCCAGTAGAGGATAGGATTGGGAAACTTATGCCTGATTCCTATTTTAGCAAGAAAGTCAAACACATGTGCTGTCACTTTTAATAACTTACTCAAGTTGGAATAATTGTGAGGATTAATAGCTGAGATTCAATGAGGTTCTGGGTCTTTCATGGGAGTAGTGATACTGGCCACTATGACTTGTGGTTTCTGTTTGGGCCACTGACCACTAACAAGCCATAAAGGTCCATTAAACCACATCGAAGACTTGATTAGCTGTTTTAATGTTAAACCTCTTGATAAGTAATCTGCAGGATTGTCCTTAGTGCGGACATGTCTGAATTTATATCCAGATAATTCATGAATTTTCCTAACACGATTACTATCGTAGGGAGTTTTATTGTTGTTATTTCTTACCCATTGTAAGACTACCTCATTGTCTGACCACACTACGATTTCACCAAAGTGGATATTATTGAGTGTCTTGGTCAGGCAATGAGCCAATCGTACTCCCACCAGCAATGCAGTTAACTCCATTTGAGGTAAAGATCTCTTCTTGATTGGAGCAACTCTTGCTTTAGATGTGAGTAAAAATGATTGTGCACTATTGACTAAGTAGGCTGCAGCGCCATAAGCTTTGCCAGAGACATCGCAAAAAACATGCAAATTCGTGGGCAAGTTTTGTCCTGAAGCATTACGAGGAAATTTCACCTAATTGATTGAAATTTC